>JARUHE010097263.1:0-14988 GCA_031471125.1 Archaeomysis grebnitzkii
CCAAATAAACATTTAAATCTTCCGTTTTTGTGCCCCTCATTTGACTTTATAATATTGTGAACAAGTTAAGGCTCTGAATGGACCACCATCTACTATATTTTCTGTGAGAGCTCTCCCTCTCTCTCACACAAAGTAACCTTTAAGCATCATTAAAGTAAACATAACTCGAAGTAACTTTTAAACAGCATTTAAGTAAACATAACTGAAAGTAATCTTTAAGCATTATTTAAGCAAACATAACTCGAAGTAAACTTTAAGTATCAATTTATTTTCTTTAGAACAGGAAACATGAATAAGATTTATCTGACGTTTGGGCTTTTCCAGGAAATGATAAACATATTGAATATGGTCTCAAGTATTTTACTTCAATATACGTCTTTATACGTCTTATTAAGATGAATTATGGTAATGTTCTCTTCAATTTACCTTATGTAATGCACGTTTTGGTGCGAATATCCATGAACGTGTTTTATTTATGATGTTCCTGTACACATATACATACATAACTATGCTTTTTCGATACAAAACATACTTTAGTTTTATAAATAGACAAATCAAAAATCAATGTACAGCCATCGGCACATCAATCTGAACCTGCATATATGAGAATTATTCTCTAAAATTTATACTTCACATGACCTAAGGACATCTATTCTAACCATTTATAGACATTTTCTCCAAATGGATGAAGTTTAAGATTGTATTACAATAAATGTTTTGTCAACTAAACAAAAAGTAAAAATACAAAAAAAAGTTGGAACTAAAGGAAAATTTGTTAAAAGTCCAGATTGATGTGCCTATGACTGTACATATGTTCAATTTAATGCCATCATTTGTAAAGATGTGCCTTCTACATAACATGCACATAACATGCACAGCTAAATGTTTTAAAGTTGATACTCATGTGTGTTTCGCTCGATACTTTGCCAAACTATCACATTTCTAACAGACAGAGCCAAACAGACATCCATACGAAAGAAAATCTGTTTTAAATTATGTTTATTTATTCTTCGGTAAAACAATTTTGTTTTCAAATGTAGCAATCTCTCTGTAAGTAATTACCGATATTCTGCAAAACTTTAAGTAGCTTATATTAATTCAATTAAAGGCAAAACCTAAGGTTTGAAAATGAAACTAAATATTTCTCATTATCACAAAAACTATGTAAATTTAAGCGTTGATAATTACTGTATACAATTAGGTGATTTAAGAACAAACCTTGGTCGGCTGAGGGTAGTATTTGAAAATTATCTTCACATGAATGCCTGCAAAATCATAAACTAGTGTTTGATTATTAGTCTATATCCATCTAAAAGTTTCACTTTGTTTTAATCATTCATCTCGGATGTCGTGAAAAAAATAATTCTCGAATACAAATGTGGAAAAAAGTTGTTTTATTTTTACTTTGTTTCTTCTTTGGAAAAAATTAGGAACGTAAAATAAGGCTCATTTCAATCACTAATTTGTACTGAAATGGGTAGTCATGTCCTAACCAATCAAATGTGTTATAGCTGAAAGTTATGAAAATTGAGATTGTGAACAAAAAATAAATACATTGACTTTAATTTTAAAAGAAAAAAATAAAACATTTTTTATTATAAATTTCACAGTTAATGAAAGTGTTATATTATTTATGTTAAATCTATTGATTCCCATTTAACAAACCAGCGATTAAGAATTTGTTCTTCTAGTTTGCTATTTGTGCGAGAGACAGTAATTGTTAACCAGTTGGTCTGGTGCTCCGGTATTGTTCCCCTTGGCTGAAGAAAAGAGCTTTGTCACCCTCTCTTTAAAGGGAAAGGAGGCCGGAGTAACTGCAACGTTTATCGTACTATCACGTTTCTAAGTGTCCGTTGTAAGGTATTTGGACGTCTCTTCTTAAATGTTTTATATACTATTTAGATTTCTACCAAGCAGCATGAGAAAGTTGGATTCACAACAAAGAGGTAAGAGGTAAACCATTGGCATACTCTAGAGCTCATTATTCTTATCGAGCTCTGACTTTAATATCGAGATGGTTTTTAGCAGTTTAAGTCAATTTCAAGAAGAAATTTGACTCCGTAGAGGCTTTCTGTTTTCTTACTTCCGGTGAGACTTGGACGATTGAGGGCTGTGAGGGGCGTCATCAGAACGCCTGTTGTACGCCCGAATTGCGCAGAATTATGGAGGACCGTTTGAGCGAATTTGTTCCTAATGGTGCTCCGTGAGGCTGAGCTAGGTCAGGTGACCTGCATGGTCTTGCAGTGCTGACTGCGACAACTATGTTAGCATGTGGGAAGGTTCCTGGATTCAGATAGTGTAGGTGGTTTCTTCTGGTGTGATACGTCCTTCTTGGTTGCAGAGAATCCATTGCCACTGTAAGGATTTGGGATACGTAGGAAGGGTACAACCATGGGTAGCTATTGGTAAGGAACAGCTAGGCTGACTAGGAGAGCTATCATGACTACGCACTTCTTGAGGTATGCTGTAATTAATAGTTAGTAGTATTTTATGTTTTCCTTTGAAATATTTTTTAATTTAATAAACAATCTGGTTATACTCAAAGACTAATACTAATACTTGCTGATATATCCAACAAGCAGCTTGCTAATCCTCATAAATAATATGTTTTGAGTTTATCATTTTAATATTAAGTTTAATTTTTAAAAACGCTGCACTTATATTAAATTAACTAAAACCATAAGATGCAAAATTACTACAGTTAGGACTAAAGCAATTTTTAGAGTAGTTTTTAGATTTTGAATTCTAGTTCACTTTTATTCAATCGGATATTTATTAAAGCAGTTTAATTTGCTCTAATCTTTGATATAAAAACAGCTTTATATCATAATTTCATAATTGTTTTTATCAAAAACTGGAAACTATATGATTTTTTTAGAAGGAAGTCACAATGCCTAGCATATTGCCTGGAACTTAGGAAAGAAATGTCTAACAAGCTTGAAGTTGATAGCGTAACAAAGACTATAATGTTTTGATGTTATTTAAAATCGATTATGTGGAAAAAAGGCAAGTTTATTTAAAAAAACGAAAGTTAATTTTTTTATATAAAAATATGTTTCTTAATAATTCTGTATCTATGTGTCCCAGCATAACACCAACCGCTTTAAAAACGCTTATCAAATGATATCTGAACTGATAACACCTTAAAGTGTATTGGATTAGCTTGTTCAACGGTGAGGTTTTCTTGGGTTGGTCTCGAGTGTGTTTGACTTAAAGCTCTTCTTATTTGCCTTTAACTCGAGTTCAATGAAGATGGAAAACTTTAACTCTGTAAACTTTCGCAAGAGACGAAATCTGTTTATTCGGAACATTAAAAATTAGCAAAATATTACTCAAAGGATGTGATACTTCGATTTAAACAAACAAGTTCAATTTTTCATTTTTTAATGTTTTATTAACTAAGTGATTGTATCTTTATTTTGATAATAATAATTAATTTTATTTGTAAACTAAAAATATTGAACAACATAATCAAGAGTATAGCTACAAACAATAAAATGTAAAAGTAAACAAAGCGATTAGTATCAAAAATTATTTTAATACTCTCATACCAAATTGATGTAAGGAAAGTGATGTAATGAAACGTTATATAATTAAGCAAAATCTACATATTAATAAGCATTAGCATTTCAATTTGGTTAATGATGAAAAGGTTAAACCTATTCAGAATTTTTCATTGATTTCAACAAAAAAGTCGATTGGATTCTAGTAATTACCTAAATGGAAATGAGTTCAAGATAAGAACAAACAATAATTATAAAATTATTCATTATTACATAAAATTAACCTTTGATTAGAATTAACAATTTGCCCTCATGAAATTAATGAACAAGACAAAGTGGTTTTCAGTTTTATTCAAACTTATTTTTATTTTTATTTTTGTAGTGCTGATCTTTTGTATTAAATAAATTCTTCAAATAATTATTTATAAACATCAACGTATTTATCTTAAAAATATTTTTGTTTTGTTTTTATTGAAAGTTTTCCCACTAAAATGACATGCTTAAACATATATTTGCATCTAATTGAGCATACAATAATGCTATTGAATATCAAAATGTTATGAACAATCTCTCCTGTTTTTAGTTTACGTCATTCTTATTATTGTTTTACTAGATAGTGAAGGCTATTATTTCTTATAAAGCCTTCATAAAAATAAATCCATATAAAACTAAAAATGAAGCTTCCTATAAAAATGTTTCACTAAACAATTCGTCTTAAGTAGATAATGTGCTTTCATAACAAGAAAATTATACAGTGAAAATGTGTAGAGTGTAAAAATGTATGGAACCAACCATATTATTGTCTTCTACAATAAGAACTTACAGCACTAGTTTGAAACCAAGTGGTAAAACATTAAAAAGTCAATTTCTTCAATATTTTAATTAAATATTGGATGAAATATTGCTTAAAAAAATATTCAAATTTGTTGATCTCGTTTAAAACCTTATGTAGATAAGCGGAAGCGCTAGTCAAAAGTTTGTGGAAGTGATAGTCAAAAACTAATTTATGCTACAAGACTTTGAAATGTATCACACTATTACCAAAAATATATTTTGGTGCAGCACGTTTGCAAATAAAACAAGGTTATACATATAAAGCTTCTTCAATTTTTTAAAATACATTCAAGCCAAAGATATTAAGGTTTACACAAAATGTATTTATACGTAAGAAAATCCATTAAGACTTACATACAATTTATTTAAATGTAAAACATAAAACAAGATTATATATAGTCCACTTATTTTTTTTAAAATTACATTCAATTCAAAAATATTAAGATGTACACAAAATATAATTGTATGTAAAACAAGCGCGATTAAATGCTACACATTGAAAAATGTGTTTGTATGTTAAAAAGTTTCTAAGATTATGTATTTAATACAGTGCTATATATTATTATATTAACACTTTTCTTTCATTTATTTCCCATAAAATTATTTCTAAACCCTCATAAAAATGTTGTTAATCATGAATTTTATGATAAATTAGCTAAGTATAAAAACTACTACAATGTTTATTATTATAATAAAACATTATTTTCTTTACAAAAAAGTTCTTTAAATTCTCCAGATCTTTCCTTTTCCATGCAAACTTTTCTCTAAACCTTCAAATAAAAATTTCGGTTAACCATGAATTTTAACTTTCTAATGAAATGTATGCTTTAATAAGTAAATACTGATTTCACAAAACAAACCTTAGTGACACCAGAATGTTATGTTTTTCTTTATTTTCATTTAAACAAACATTTCTGTAAAATATTTTTTTTTGTTATTTTGAAAAAGGGCAAAATTTATGATCATTTATGATACTTTATTAAATATTATATGATACTTTATAATATAAAGTTGTTATAATATATGATGATTTATAAAATAATGTATGATAATTTGTTATATATTATATCATACTTAATAACATAAAATTATTAAAGTGATTAGGCACGCACCTGATACTTTATAATATAAAATTGTTAACGTGATTAGGCACACTCATGCTACTTTAAAATATATACTACTTTAGAAAATACAATATGATACTTTATAACAGTAAATTATTATAATTTATGATACTTTATAACAGTAAATTATTATAATATATGATATTTTATAACAGTAAATTGTTATAGTATATGACATTTATGCCTCCCAGAAGAAATACGTTGTACGTACGTACGCATACCAGACGTACGTTGTACGTTCCTTACGTACCAAACGTACGTTGTAAAAAAACATACCTCCGGTGCGTTTTCTCACAAAATATGTATTGGTTTGGTATTTTTGTATCCGCAAATTACGTACGTAAGTGTTTTTGTGGATACAACGTGCCAAGTACGTGCTTGTTTAGTTCGTTTAGTACGCGTACGTACTTTTCTTGTGGGGGGGGGAGGTAACAGTAAATTATTATAATATATGATCATTTACAATACAAAATATGACAATTTATAATATAATATACGGAACTTTATAACATAAACTTGTTTAAAAGTGACAATGATAAATCACTCTCTGGTGAACACTAGTTTATGACTTTGCGGGCATTAATAAAAAGGAAATGTGTAAATTGCTGCCCTCAGCCGTCTAAAGTTCGCTCTTCTAACCACATGAACAATGGGGATGGTACAGTTAGATAAGGCGCCATTGTTCATGTGGTTTGAAGAGCGAACCCTGAACGGCTGAGGACAGCAGATTAAAAATTTCCTTTACATTAATGCCCGCAAATTCATAAAACTGTTAAAAGTGGTTAGGAATATACATGATACTTTTCAATATAAAATTGCTAAAAAATGTTATGCACTCACATGGTACTTATAAAACACTATATGATACTTTATATTATATACTATATTTTACTTTTTAATATATTATATGCTATTTTATAACATAAAATTGTTAAAAGTGGTTAGGAACACACATCATATTTTAAAATATACGATATTTTATAATATACTATATGATACTTTATAACATAAAATTGTTAAAAGTAGTTAAGAATATACGTGATACCTTATAATACAAAATAATTGAAAATGGTTAAACACACATACGATATTTTGAAATCTATGATACTTTGTAATATACTGTATGATATTTTATTATATACTATATGATACTTTATAATATAAATTTTTTAAAAGTTGTTAGAAGTATACATGATATTTTATAATATAAGATCGTAAAAAATGTGGAGCATATCAAGTGTTATGTCTACAACTTCAATTTCATAAAAAATATGCAGTTAATTTATGTACACTGTGTTCTAAAAGATACTTTGTAGCATACAATTGTTAAAAGTGGTTAGGTATATGCATGATATAATTCATAATATAAAATTGTTGAAAATGATGAGGCACGCACATGATATCTTATAACATACTATATGTTACTTTATAATACACTATATAATACATTATAATATAAAATTTTAAAAATGGTTCGACATAATCATGCTTTTTATTTAACGTTCGAACGGTAAAAAAGATAAAATCGATGTCGTTTGTATCGTAATAAGACTTCGAACAAAAGGCTTCTCTTCGTCTTTATTAAAAGTCGTAAAAATAACAAAAGCCATAAAAAATTTAGGATTTTCCTCATTTTTATGCTTAATAAGTTATTACTTTTTAACTGAAGGCTCGTCTTCATATGCTTCTATCAACTGTTTCAATTTTAATTCAAAAAACTGTATGTTCTGTTAACA
The DNA here is from genome assembly GCA_031471125.1 of Archaeomysis grebnitzkii. Taxonomy (NCBI): domain Eukaryota; kingdom Metazoa; phylum Arthropoda; class Malacostraca; order Mysida; family Mysidae; genus Archaeomysis; species Archaeomysis grebnitzkii. The sequence continues at coordinate 7,198 of JARUHE010097263.1, forward strand.
TAGTTTATATAAAGATTATTTAAAAAATATTATTATATAATTATCGCATCACCATCATTTCAACTTAGTCAAAAGTTTCGTTAAAGGGAACGAATTACTGAAATGTTCTTTTCTCCTTTAGGCTAAATTAGATGCATTGTGATTCTTCGCTTCTCATGACCGTCCGACCAATAGCTGTTTGGTCGAATGGACAAGAAAGTTGTCTGTAGACTAATACTGGTCATTCCACTTATTCATTGGAACTTTGAGCGTGGCTGTATTTCCTTAAAATCTTTCATGGCAAGACAGTTGATTGAATAAACATAAAAGTGTCACTTCTAACAAAGGTTAGTCAGTTTGATGATGTTGTTTTGACTTTCTTGGACATAAAAGTTAGTCAAGTGTTTTCAGTGTAGACCCACCATTTCTCTACTCTTTTTCACATTGTTTTTGTTATGTTGATGACCAATTTATTTAGTATATTATTTATATGCTAATATCAGGTAGTGAGTCTGAGCTAATCTATTTTTCTCAGGTATTACCTCTTTTTTTCAATATAAAATTTACCAAACTAAAAAAGATCAAGTATTTATATGTAATACGCGTATACTTTCAGATGATTTTACATTTCGAAAACAAGTTCAATGTCATATAATGTTAATATTTTTCTTAATAGAACATAAATGAGTTTTCAATAATTACATTATGTCAATCATGTATTAAAGATTAAAGATTAAAACATATTTAAATTAATTTTTGAGCAATAAAACGAACAATCCAGAGATAACCATTGGTATTACTAATCGTTCCATTATTGAAATATTTTCAGTATAGAATATGCCAAAAAACAGTTCTTAAAAAGTTTGAAATTGAACTGTAGTTTTGTGAGCAAGAAAATGTAAATGTTTGAATAATAAATTTGAATTTAAGATATCCGTATTAACGTTAATTAAGATTTCTGCAAAGAAATATTTTTTCACAAAAACAGTTTAACTAATTTAGTTGAAATCGAGAATTTAATTATAGAAACAGATTCAAGAAATTAGATTCAATTAAGTTTTGAAAGTTTTTCTAAAGTTGGATTGAAACATAATCTTTGGCTGTTAAATTCATATTCATAACTTCGAGCATCTCACAAGATATAAATTCATTTCACAAGCGATTCATTTCTAAGGAATCTCAGTTTAACTTTATAATTTTTTGTAATTATTTTTGAAAGAGCGCAGTATAAATTGTTGGAAAGAATGTTCCATTATCTTTATGACTACGTACATTTGCTCAATTTCTGACATGTTATGAATTAATAAAATAATAAAAATATAATTTGTAAAGTACAACGTGTTCTCAATAGTTCAGTTTAAGAAATGTATTAAACTTTGTTTAGTTTTCTATGATTTACAAGACACGTGGTTCTATGAAACTTTTTAAACAAAAACATTTAGCTTTTCACAATCTAATATTTACGTAATACCAAACTCTTTAACATAAATACAAATATGCCCTTCAGTATATAAACAAATAAAATGTTGCATTTACCCCGCGCTTTCCTTTATATGTGTATATGAATGCATTGTAGCTATAACTACATTCTAACTTAAATTAAGTATGCGTATGCTATATAATTATACCATCGAACGTTTTCTTACATTTAAATAGTCATTGATCTAATCATAATTATTCATTAGAAAAACAAATTAGGGCTAGACCTACGTAAGTCTATATCTCATAGTGAAACTGCTAGCCTAATTTACATAAAATAAATACCATGTTGCATAACTTGAACATTTCAACAAATACAGGAAATTTTTTAAAACTTAATTTAAAACAACGATATCTATAAAGTCTATGCACCTTAATCAAAACATAAAATTACAGATACTACTCCTCACCTTCTGTACCACTAATTGTTTCATTTGAAACATATCTTAAGCCATAGTTAACTAACAACAAAAATGCAATTTTCAATGTTAGTGTTTGAAAATCTGTTTTTTCACTTTGATAGATTATAAGTAGACCAAACCAAAAAATCAAGACACACTCTACCTGATTTAAATAAAAGTATTGAAAATGTTATTATTAGATACAGTAACACTCCTGAAACGTAGATCGAAATGTTGTCTACGTTATAGAAATAATCTCCGTTTCAAGCATACAGTTTAACACCGTTAACCCTGCCTTTGTGTCACGTTTTCTTTGTATACATAGAATTGATGTGGACGTTTTAGGATTTCTCCGTTTAATGATTCTACGTTTTAGGAACTTTCTATGTTTTATTATTCTACGTTTTATGAGTTTTGCTGTAGTTCTAAAAACAACATTTTTAATATTTTTGATCAAATCATTGATTGCGAATTGCAAATTAATGATCGTTTTGTTACAAAATCTAGACGAAGTCTAACTTTCAAAGACATTCCTTGATCTTTTTGAACACTTAAATAAGTTAATAGACAATCTTCGTACTTTTCGTTTTTTTTTTAATTTGATTTATTCTTACTATAAGATTAAAAACATTTTTGGAGTTGATGTAAATGTAATTCACGAACAATAATTTACACCTTCATAGCCTTTGAGGAAATAATGCAAACTATTTGATAGCAAAAGTAATTGAAACAGACAATATAGTAAGCCGCTTATTCGAGAATATTTTCCTCTATTAGTATAACAAAGAGTGAGCAGCTAGGTGAGATTTGCGTTTTCCACCACCAGACGCTGAACAATGATACAAGTGCACTTATTCATATACAGGATGTACATACATTAACTGTGTATTTCGATGAAACTGAAAACTTTTATGTAACTTTCGTATTGAATTATTTTGATCATATTCAAATCGTGCTCTGCAAAAATTTATGACAGCCAACATCTACCTTGATGTGCTCCAACTGCTTTTAGAACCATAGTTTGTTGATGATGGCCTTGTTGATAGTCTTGTGTTTCAGCAAGATGATGCACTATGTTATTACGCAGTTAATTTATATACACCCTGTATTTCAATTTTTAAGATGTTTAAGAAACTATTCAGAATGTAATTTCTTTTACTGTTATTGTAGTTTATAGCTAATATTGCAGTTTGTGTTATTAACAGAGGTAAGCATTGTTTATTTTGCGTGCTAGATAAGACGGGTCTGATAATTTTTTTTCTCTGATACAAGTTGTGTTAAATATGACTGCTTCTTTTTCAATTTATTAACATTGTTTTGACACTTTGAAGTTTTCTGAAGCAACGTTTTTCTTTAATAGATGATTTGAAAATAAGGTTTATAAAATACATTTCTTAAATAGTTTCACTAGACTAATCTAAAATGGTCACAACAATAGTTGGATTATTACATATAGAGAAATTAAAATTGTTAAAATAAAACATACAAAATTGATGTTATCAATTAATATACTAATGGAGTAAAAGCTTTAGAATACCACCCAATCTGATAATCTGAACATTGAGATCAAGTTGGTGTTCCTTATTAAACATTGTTCTTGTTATTTCTAAGTGTTTATTTGTTTGAAACTTTGATATGTGGTTGTTTTATCGACAATTAACCTCCTTTGTTCTTCTTCAGCAATTAAAGGAGGAACTTTAAGGGCATGGTTATTCTTCTAGATAATGTCGTACTCATCTCACCGATGTAGGTATTATTGAGAAGTGAACATCCTTGTGGTTTACATTGAAATCTATACACTACATTAGTATATTGAATAGCACTATCTTTATATGGAGAAGTGCGCATCATGGCTGACGTTTAATTTTTATTTTCATAGAAAATAACAAGTTTAGTTTGGTCATCAATTTCTACAGGTTTTTTGATGCCTTCATTTTTCTTTATGGTGACCGTGCATTTGGTTTATACAATATAATTTTAAGTTATTAGATTCTTCTCTATTATTATTATGTTTTCTAGACTTTATTATTTCGTTGTTAAGGATGTCGTTCCAGAACCCATTGTTAATAAGAATAGGTTTTATGTTTTTCAATACATTTCTGAAGCCATGTGGGTTGTCACATTATTTGTCAGCTCGTAAGATGTAGGATTTTATTGCTGAAATTTTGTATTTTTTTCGAGACACTGTCCATAAAAATTGATGCATCTTCTAGCATCTGTAGGTATCTTATAAGCTTTGGTTATATAGGTATTTTCATTTCATTCAATCAAAATCTCTAAGAAAGGCAATTTTTCTCTTCATTCAGTTCATAAGTAAACCTTAAACCAATTTTTCTTCCAAATTGTTCTTAATTTTTATAAAAAGGCCTTCATTCCTTGCAATTAAAAGTACCGCGTCTAAATATCTTTGATATTTTAGAGATAGATCATCGTTATCTGAAAAAACGAATTTTCTAGGTTTCCCATATAGAAACATGTGAATAGTGGGCCGAAAGGTCATCCCATAGTTACGCCATCATTTCGATAGTATAATTGACCGTTATGCTCTTTCAAAAGCGTTTCTTTAGTGCAGTAGTTTAAGGATAATTCCATAGATCAAAGACGTATAGATGTTCCACTCAAAAAAATTTAATGGAGAAATTTAGAACTCGAGTTGCAGAAATTTCCCGCAAAAATGGTGCCAGTTACCTGAATATAATGTATTTATCTACACGATTTAAATGTATTTTTTTCTTCTTCTTGGGAAGAAATTTTCCTTCATTAAATCATTTAATACTTATATTTTAAATGTTTTTTTTTGTATAAAACTTATATACAATCACGTATAAACGCTTAATTTACAATACTGTATGTATTTCATTACACAATATTGTCTTGTTGTTGATTCATACCTCTACATAAACAGACGATTTGCATTGGCTTCTACGGTAAAAGACTGCTTAAGAGTGCTTATTTGGGTCCAAACTTATAACATTGAGTGGTGCATCCATACAATACATTTAGATGGCATGTATTGCAAATCTTTAAATTGATTGTTTTTGTCAGTTTGCTATTTGTGGTATTTCCATAAAGGTAAGCAGGCTTATATTTATCATTTAAAATGAAATCTAACTTTTTATTATAATCTAGTTTGGCTAGTATAACATAAACCTGAGATTTACCGGCTGTTTGTATTATAATATTAAACCAAAACCATACTGGAGAATTGAAAAAATCAACAAAGTAAACACAGTAAGTAATGCAAAAACGAATTCTAAAGAATAAAAAAAATCACTGATAAGACGAGTACCACATTATTTGGAAGAATAACTATGCACTTACAAGAAGGCGCTATATAAGATAATTTGATTAAAGCTTATCCTTTAATTGGTAAATAAGAACAAAAAATAAATAACGCAATAAAGCAATGATTATTATGGAACACCAACCTAATGTCAATGAATATCATATTGTATTAGATGGTATTCTACAGCTCTTTCCTCCATAACAACAATGCATATAATCTATTGTAGCAAAGTTACTTGCTGTATAGGTATATCAATCATAATATTTAATAATATAATGATAATGATAATTTTTATTTCAGGCCAAAATACATAAACAGGATAAAAGATTGTAAAAATATATTTTCGGGCCCAGCCTCCTGAGTAGAAATCTATTCTTATCGAGGCTGCAAGGTAAACGATTTTTTTAAATTACAGATTATTAAAATATAATATATAAAAAATAGAATGCAAAAATTTATAAAAAATTTAAATATATTAATATGATTATAATTGTACACTATAAAATGTAGAATATACAAAAAAAACACATTGCGATGAGCACAATCAATAAAAACAAAAAGGTTGTTAAGAAACAATTCATTAATTCATGGTTCACTAGGTGATCTCTGACCGCTCTCTTGGAGGCTCTCAAGGGTGAAATCGTTCTAATAGCAACAGACAACTTTTCGTTCCATACATGACATCCGTGACACATGCCAATCGCTGGCACTGGCCAATCACAGTGCATGGAGGACACAATCGTAGCGGATCTCGTAGATTTAGATTATGTATAGTGTGACAAAAGTTAAATAATATTTTTACTATTACTTAAGTTGTTAATAACCTTGTACACAAAAAGTGATACAACCAAAGTGTTTGTTTGTTCAATGTTGAGGATTCCAAACTGTTTCATGAGTGGGGCGGTATGTAAATGTCTATTGTTAAACCGTTAAAGGTTCGTTTCTGAGCTAACATCAAAGGTTTTAAGTGGCTGGTATAAGTAGAACCCCAAATAGTGTTGCAGTATAGGATGTGAGGATTCATTAAAGTTATATATATTTTTTAAATGCGTCTCTAGTAAACAAATGTCGCGTCAAGTATACAATACAGTCAAGTCTATTAATTTTGTTAGTGATGTTCATGATATGTTTTTACCATTTTAAATTATATTCCAATGTTAGGCCCAAGAATTTAGTTTATTTTTTCTTTCTAGGTTAAGTTTGTTAATTATAAGATCTGTCAAAATGTAGTTATTTTTTTTATTGTTATGAAATATTATATAATGAGTTTTGCCAATGCTTAGTGTAAGTTTCTTTGCGACATCCAATCATATACTGTTTGCAGTAGTATTCACGTCTTCAATCATGTTTACAACATTCCTTTCACTTTTGCATACCACACTGTCATCTGCATAAATATCACACTTTAAACCTGTACACGCATTAGTTAAATCATTTATATGAATTATGAAAAGCAAAGGTCCAAGACAAGACCCCTGCGATACTGACAAATCTATAGTTTTAGATGTCGATGTTGAGTTGTTGTATTTTACCATCAGTTTTTCTCTTGTGAGATAACTCTGGAATCACTGCAGCGGCACCTCCTCACACTGCAAAGAGCCAGCTTATTCAACAACACATCATGTGCCACAGTATCAAATGCCTTGGACAAATCTATAAAAACTCACAATACATATTGGTTATTATCGAATGCAGTGACAATGTCATTTGTAAAATCACCCAAAGATTATTCACAATTACCGTTAACATGTAATTTAGAGGTTTGCGGGCAGAAATCTGAATAAATATGTTCAATTGTTGCCCTCAGGTGACCAGAGCTCGCTCTTCAAATTTCCATCGATCACGTAGCTTGAGGAGCGAGCTCTGGTCACCTGAGGCCAAACATTGAATATATTTATTCACATTTCTACCCGCAAACTTCTAAGATCACCCATATATAATATAACTAATCTTATGACAGTACCAGATGAATTTAGGAAGCTAGTTAAGATATGTGTTTTAAAAATCTTATTCTCAATTTACCCAATGAATAAAACACTGATTCAAAAAACTTGAAACGGTCAAAACAAAGTTGATAAATTGTAAATATGCAATCATATTTAATACAACTTCTCTCACAGAATATATATATATATATATATATATGATACGATTTTAATTGAATCACAAGAAAATTTATTGAAAAAATGTGTACTGTTAACAAAGGTTCGTTAATTTGATGATATCAATTTTGACTATCTTAGACACAAAAGTTGGTCAAATGTTTTCAGTGTATCAGCCTTAAGATATAAATGACAAGACTGAAAAGTTAAAGCTAGCCAGAATTAGAGTTGCGACTCAAAAAAAACAAGCGTGTTTTTTTTAAAAAAAAAAGGTTTTTTTTTTTTGCAAAAAAACCCACAGCCTTTTGAAAACACGTTTTTTATGGTTTTATTTGATTTTTTCTTAATATATTTAAAATATAAGGTAATTATTAGATTTTAAATTGTTTATATAAGAAAACAATTATTTATTTTTATCAGGGCAACTATTATTGTAAATATAGATTAAAATATGTATGTTACATTGATTTAAATGTGTTTTACATTATTTTTACTAGAATATTTATAAAAAATATTTATACCGCTAAGGTAAATTTAAATATCT
>JARUHE010097374.1:0-14985 GCA_031471125.1 Archaeomysis grebnitzkii
TGAATTTTCGCACACAGAACTTGATCCTGTGCGCATTATCATATGCCTTGATAAATCAAGGTTTATCTGTAGATATGACATTGCTGCTTGGGGGATTGCAAGGAGAGTCGCAAAGTTGCCAACTAGGGTCAATATTTACAAGATGCACTTTTCTATTTCGGATATTTATAACTAAAATATCAGTTATTTTTTAATGTACAGATGTTTATAAACATATTTTAAGGCGCGGAAAAGCAATTATAACATTTTTAACCTAAACTAAAGGGGCCCATACACGTTCAAAAAAAGCGTCAAATTTTTGCATCAAAATTTTGTGTAAATTTTAAGTGTGTGTGTAGGACGTTTTTATGTCAAAAAAAGATTTGAAGCAAAATTTTGATCGATCAAATCCGTTTGATATTCAAAGGAATTTCCAGATGCCGTCGTTGTCTACTGATGCATCCATGTCGAAGATTTTGACTACACTGAAATTTGATGGGAAAAACGCAAAATTACACGTCAAAATTTTGATGCAAAATTTTGACGCTTTTTTTGAACGTGATGGGCCCCTTAACCTAACCTAATCAACGTAAATAACAATAACAGTAACAACCGTAACAGTGAAAATTACTGGACGAAAAAGATAAAGTTAGTTGTTTATAGTAATGACGTATACTGGTTGTTGTGACCGACCATTACGGTGGTTACTTTCTTATTAGTCAGTGATTATTAGTTATAGAATTAGGTTAGGATAGATTATGTTAAAAATGTTATAAATGCTTCTCCTCGCCTTAAAATATGTTTATAAACATCCATACATAAATACATAAAATTAGTTATAAATAGCCGAAATAGAAAAGTGTATTTTGTAAATATTGACCCCAACTAGTATTTGATGGTATCACCAGCCCGAGTATTTTGAATAAAATAAAACTTAAAAGATAAATATTTATTTATTATGAAACTAAATTACGCTTATATTAAGTATAACTTAAAAAAATCACACAATAGCTTTTGTTCATAAAGAACAAAATTACTGGAAATAAAAAAAAAGGTTTACATTAAAATACTCGGGCAAACATTAGCACAAATATTAATATTTGTGGTGAAATGTCTAACATAAAATAAAAAATTCTTCAAATTTTTTACTTTTTTCCAATTTTCATAGGCGTCTGACATTAAATTAAGAACGGGTTCGCTGAACGTCTTAACATTTCAAGAACGGGTTCTCGCGAGCCCGTGCGAACCCCCTGAATCCCATCACTGCATATAGTATATATAAATGTATATTAAAATCATTCAGGGATATGATAATACACTTTATATCACATTTTATGGATATATATTTGTTTTCCATCATAATATGATCGGTAAAAATCCGTAGAGTTTAGATAAAGTGAAATGAATGGGAATGTATTTTGTAACATTTCATAACATAACATTCTGTAACATAAAATGCAATAATTTATACTTGATTATGGTTGTGATCGACGCCTGTATGTCCTTGCGCAATACTGTGCAAAATTGTGAAGTATTGCACATTCATCGGTTATCCATGAACTCAGCAATGATACAACATGTATCTGGTATACAACCTATAGGTACACATTTATTCAGAGAATTAAGCTGAAACGGCGCATATTGATTAAGCATCTTTCAACAAATTTTGGGTCAGACTTAGTCCGCTGTGAAGTTGGGATTGCCAGCATTCTTTTGTTCCAGAGCAAAACTTCTCATCTACTTAAGATGATACCAAGTTATAAAGACCAAGATGATTTGAACATCTGTAAAGAATACAAAAGGAGACAACACAACTTGTTCCTGACTTGAACAGATAATTGCAGCCCGACCTTCCTTAATCTCCTCTCATAGATCTCACTAAAATTACGGGACACATTGTAGGCTTATCTCATCGGCAATGCTATCACCAGCACCGTGAATCCCTTAGCAGCTACATTCAAAGTATTTCTAGGTCTATTGATGAAAGATGAAAGCACGATTGACATGTTTTATAGTTTTGGAATCGCCTGATCTTATGACGAGGAACTAGACTCAAGGCTTCTGCTGCTCATGCTGCTTTCCAGAAAATCAAACTCTGTGGGATATTTGACAGGAAGATCGGTCTCGTACAAGCTGTGGCTAACAACTTCGATGTCACCATACCTTCTCTTAATGGCTTGAGATCAACAAATCCTCTTGCTCTCTTCCGCGCCCAGGTCCAAACAGATTAAAATCTTTCATCTGCTAGATATGAAATAAAATTTCTCTAACAATCCCCATCAAGCGTAACACTGAATCAAGGAAATCCTCAATGCCAGCGCAAGAATCAACACACACAGTACCAGCTCTCAAGATACATGCTTCTCAATATATATAATAAGAGCAAGCGTGTTGGTTATGACTTTCTACAAAAGGTCATCTGGGAGAAAGATGTACCCGAGTACAGTGGTTTTAACACTTGAGCCTTACCAAATCAAAGACAATCCATTCATCCAGTAACCAAAGCTATCTGTTTATGTGCTGTGGGATTACCCAAAATATTTCTAAAATTTAATTCCACGCCTGGGCGGCATGCATGTGCTAGTGAGTTTTGTCAGCGCTGTGGGGACACTCATGTGCCACAGGGGTTTGGAAGAAATAATGCAACCTGGCTTGGGAAGAGTACCAAAATGTTGTCTGGAAAAAGTATCCACAAAATGTTCGAACATTGCGAACGGTGATGGAAGAACTGTTTCGAAGGCAATGGCAAATTCAAATAATTTTGTTCAGGACAACCAATGGAACGACTAGACACACAAGCAGCCCTCAGTTCAAAAACAAAATTTTGGGTCGCCAATCTGATCGAGCCGGTGCCCATCATAATGATTATTATAAAGGCATACCGTGAATGGGACTGACCTTTGCACATGTGGCCAGCTTAGCAGATGAACTTCTTCTTCCTTGCTTCTGGACAAACAAACTATATCAAGTATGGGCTCTACTAACTCCGATCTATGGGACAACATGTCATGCGTCACTCCACTGTGCTATGGAATGGAATCTGGTCAGACATGTTCATCAAAACTACCTTTATGCGATATGGTAAATGCCTTAGTGGATTGATTGGAATCACACTGAAGCAAACTATTATGATTAGATGCGAAATGAATCTGCACATATGCAGTGCACTGCTAAAAAGATTGTCGCCTATATTAGAACATGGAGGTCTGAATGATGGGACCAGTTTCATAGAAGATACCCTAGGCAGAATAGCTATAGATGCTGAATATCGCTTCTATTGAAAGAAATCCCGATTGTCTTATAAATATTGGGAGGGATTGCCCCCGATAAAGTGAATACAACATTTCCCCCCACTTTGGCACTCTCTTGATTTATTATCAGTAGACATCAAACATCTAGAAAAAACAGTAAGACATTGTATATACCAAAAAACACACTTTAGCCAAAAATCATGGTTTCGCTGCTGACCTATATTGTTTTCAAAAGAAGTCATATTTTGATAAAAAATATATTTTTTAAAATGTATATAAAAAAAATTCCCCAAGAGTGCCACTTGGGCAACTTCTTGATTTATTATCAGTAGACATCAAACACACAGAAAAAACAATAAAACATTGTACATACCAAAAAACACACTTAGCAAAAAATCATGGTTTCGCCGCTGGACTAACTGTTAATGTTTGTTTTATGCATTGTTTTGTTTACATTGTTCGTTACTATTCCAGTAACTAGTTGAAAAAAAAATTGTGAAACTGCGTCGGACACTTCTTATTCTCATTGATTTGTAACAAGGAAGCAAATTTAGTGTGGGGCACTAACAAAGAATATCAAAAAACATGAAACAGTTTTAAGTATGTTTTAAATTCTTATAAAATGTCTATTAACCAAATTGATAAAGTTAATTCTCTTATTTATAATTGTACAATGACACATTAATCTTGTGACACAACTGTATATAAATTGTACTTAACTTGATTGAACTAGTTTATATTGATATTCATTTATTTCCTCAGCTCTTTGAATAAATTTATTACTCTGGGTATTACAGAATGAATGTTTTGAGATGGGATGAAGATCTACTCTCTCAATTAATTCCACAATTTGAAATAAATCATTATGTTTAGGTATCGTTTTAAACATGAACAGGCACACACCCTGATAGACAAACCCATACCCATACACACACATACACATACACACACACACACACAAACACACACACACACACACACACAAAAAAAACACACGCACACATAAATAAACACACGCATACATACACACATTATCACACACTCATATATATAAACATACAAAAAACACCCACACCCAACAATACACATAAATACATACATACATACATACACCCACCCACCCACACACATACACAAAAATACATACACACATACACCCACCCACATACACACACATACACACACTTACACACACACACACACACACACACACACACACACACAAACAAACACATATATTCATTTTCTTTGATGAAATTGATTGTACAGCTTCAATAACTGACATCTGATTGGGGTTGTTATTGGAGCGGTGGATGATTTGTGTAATCTAACAAAATTTTACCATTTTGCAAAATGATAAACAAATATTTTAAAGTACACACACACACATATATAAATATACAAAAACACCCACAACCACACATACACAGAAATACATACATACACCCACCTACCCATACACATACACACATATATACATACACCCACCCACATACACACGCCCACACATAAATACGCACACACACACATACACACATATTCATTTTCTTTGATGAAATTGATTGTTACGCTGTGTTCACCGTCCTAGCAACAGCTTCAACAACATCAAAAACAACAACAACAATCAGAGGTCACGTATAAAAGCTGTTTTTTTCAAATACAGCTTAATAATTAGGTTAGATATGTCTATTTCTGCATTAAATGATGGCATAAATGTTTTGTTCCCCACCAAATGAAAAATAACATTATTACGTGTCCTACATAGGCTAAGCCCTATATGTTTTTTATCTTATGAAATAACATTATTATATTGAAAAAACCTGTTTATGAACTGAAAAATGGCATAAGTATTTTGTTCCCCAAGAAATTGCAAATTACCATGATTCTGTGAGTCACATAGGCTAGATAAAACGCATGATTATGTAATCTCTGTGATTCACAGCATCGTGGTATTTTTCAGTTTCTTGGGGAACAAAATTTTTTCTAAAAAGATTGACTTATACAATTAAATAGTTTTTTAAAAAACAATGTCAAACCTTTCTATAAAGAGTGACTTTAGATAAATAAACTTTAGAAAAAACAACAATGTCAAACCTTTTCAAAAAGATCGACTTTTGATAATTAAACTTTTTTTTTTTAAATACAATATCAATTTTTTCTAAAAAGATTGACCTATACAATTAAATAGTTTTTTAAAAAACAATGTCAAACCTTTTTAAAAAGATTGACTTTAGATAATTAAACTTTTTTAAAAAAAAACAATGTCAAACCTTTTTAAAAAAATTGACTTTAGATAATTAAACTTTTTAAAAAAAAAACAATGTCAAACCTTTTTAAAAAAATTGACTTTAGATAATTAAACTGTTTTTTTTAAAAAAAAACAATGTGAAATTTTTCTAAAAAGATTGACTTATACAATTAAATATTTTTTACAAACCTTTCTATAAAGAGTGACTTTAGATAAATAAACTTTAAAAAAAACAATTATGTCAAACCTTTTCAAAAAGATTGACATTTGATAATTAAACTATTTTTTTTTAAAATACAATATCAATTTTTTCTAAAAATATTGACTTATACAATTAAATAGTTTTTTTAAAAAACAATGTCAAACCTTTCTAAAAAGATTGACTTTAGATAATTAAACTCTTTTTTAAAAAAAAAATGTCAAATTTTTCTAAAAAGATTGACTTTAGATATTAAACTTTTTTTTTTAAAAAAACAATGTCAAAATTTTCTAAAAAGATTGACTTTAGATAATTAAACTATTTTTTTAAAAAAACAATGTCAAATTTTTCTAAAAAGATTGACTTTAGATAATTAAACTTTTTTTTTAAAAAAACAATGTCAAATTTTTCTAAAAAGATTGACTTTAGATAATTAAACTATTTTTAAAAAAAACAACGTCAAACCTTTCTAAAAAGATTGACTTTAGATAATTGAACTTTTAAAAATACAATGTCAAACCTTTTTATAAGGATTGAATTTAGAAAGTTAAACTATTTTTTTTAAAAAACAATATACAATTTTTCTAAAAAGATTGACTTTAGATAATTAAACTATTTAAAAAAAAACAATGTCAAACCTTTCTAAAAAGATTGAATTTAGATAATTAAACTTTAAAAAAAACTGTCAAACCTTTCTAAAAAGATTGACTTTAGATAATTAAACTATTTTTTTTAAAAAAGAATGTCAAACTTTTCTAAAGAGATTGATTTTAGATAATTAAACTATTTTTAAAAAAACAATGTCAAACTTTTCTAAAAAGATTGACTTTAGATAATTACACTATTTTTTAAAAAAAAAACAATGTCAAACTTTTCTAAAAAGATTGACTTTAGATAATTACACTATTTTTTTAAAAACAATGTTAAGTTTTTCTATACATATTGACTTTAGATAATTAAACTCTTTTTTTTTTAAAAAAAATGTCAAACATTTTTAAAAAGATTGATCTATATAATTAAATGTTTTTTTAAAACAGTGTCAACACTTTCTAAAAAGATTTATTTAGAAATTGACATATTTCTCTTAGAAATAATGTCTAAATATTGTAAACAGAGTGACTTAGAAATCACTTTTTTAAAACAATGCCACAGTTTTCTAAAAAGAATGACTTAAATAACTAAAATATATTTTTAAAAAGAATTTCGAAATTTTCTAAAAAGAATGGCTTAGATAATTAAAATATATTTTAAAAACTATGTCAAAACTTTCTTAAATAATGGCTTAGATAATTTAAATGTATTTTTAAGACTATGTCAACACTTTCTAAAAAGATTTGCTTAAAATTGAAATATTTTTTTTTAGAAATAATGTTTAAGATTTACTAAAAAGAATGGCATAGATAATTAAAATATTTTTTTGATATGTCAAAACTTTCTAAAAAGAGTGACTTAGATAATTAAAATACTTAAAAAAAAATTCTTAACCTTCTAAAAAAATGTTCTTATTAGTTGGTAAGTCCCAATGGACAATATACATTCACAGATTGAAATTTCAACAGCATCTTTGGTTACAAAATGTTCATCCATCTAAGTACTAACCAGATACTAATAATTAATTATGAAAAAAACTTTTTCAAAACAAATATAAAATATAATTAAATTTATATGCAAAGCTTAGAAATTAATTCACTAAGTGTGTCGCTAACGTTCTAATGAAAGATAAATTATAAAATAAGGAAAATAAATATAAGAAAGTCAACTTATGTTAATTCTTAATATTAAGAAAAGAGCCCTCTTTGTTTTTGAATTTATATAAATAAAAATTAACATAATCATTATTTTATTTAACAAATTAAAAGAAAAATCTAAGGTTTATTGAAAAGTTATAGCTTGGTTTAACTTATGAATCAGTGTTTGACAAAACAGCTTTCTATAAATAACAGAAAAGTTTTTTTTAATGAAAATAAAGAACATTGCATTATACATAGGTGGCACTAAAGGATTTTTTTTTTGTGAAATCAGTATTTACTTACTAAACCATAATTTTATAAGAAAGTTGAAAATCGTGGTTAACCAAGAATTTTATTTGAAGGTTTAGTGAAATGTTTATTTAAAACAAATGAAAAAACTGAAGATTCTAAAGTAGAATGCCTGAAGGACTTTTTGCTAATTTTTTAAATTTTGTTTAAAGAATATACATTTTAGAGTTTCTAGACTTAGTTAATTTATCATCAAGTTCATGATTAACCAAAATTTATTTTAAAGGTTCAGAGATAATTTTATTTGAAACAAATGAACAAAAGTGTTAATATAATACTATATAGAGTTGTATTGAAACATTACAATTTTTAAAAAACTGATTTAACATACAAAGGCAGCTTTAATGCATAGAATTCACTCGTGCCTGTTTCTTTATAGCATAAACAATAAACCAAAACGTTGAAAACACGTTTACTGGAGATAGACCTACGCGCCAGACTGAGGCTCATTTTTCTTGGTTAGGTTGCTAGATTTACAATGCAAACTAATTTCTTGACAGTATGTCTTTTCAACTCTCCAATGTGTAATTAAAGAAAACAAATAATATTTTGTGTAAAATTACGCCAGGAAATGTTATCTGTATTTAGCGTGGAAATATATACGACAGCAATTACTGTATTGGGATTCTAAGCATAAATTGAAATATTTTTATTGCGGTTTTATGTATAAAATATTAATAAACAAAAACTTATTTTTCTTTTCTCTTTAACGTTCGTTTATTTTGCTTTCATTGCATGATAAATGTTCCCAGCTGATTTAACTTATGTTGTAATCTAAAATGTTTATATTTATGAAATAATAAGGAAAAGTTATTGCCAAATTTATTTTTCATGTATACTGATCCAAGATCAACTTTGATGTTGATCAAGCAACAAGGAAATTTGATCCGGGTTCAAGCTTGGTGGATATCACGGCTGTTGTAGACAAATAGTGAATCGCGCCTGGCTTAGAGCCAGGTTGCTCACACTGCATAACTTTAAAAATCTGAAAATACTGGTTTATTTTTTATTTTTGAACTGTACATGTCAGGTATGGGTGGAAACTGGGTCTCGTCCTCCACTCCACTGATTGGGAGTGGTCGTAAGATGGGAAAAATAGGGGTCTATGACCCCTATGTATTGATCTTTGCTTTAGCTTTTAACAGTATCCCTTCTGTACATGGTTTTCGGAGTAGCTAACAAAATTGTGTTGAGTATAGGTCAGTAGAAAAGTATGACCTCTTGTATACATTAGAAGAAAAAACCAAAAACAGTTGAAGAAAACAATTTTTGACAAAATAAAAAAATAATATTATAGGTAAAATAAAGATTAACAAGTATTTAAATTCTGTATACTAGAATGAATAACAAACATCATTAGATGAACTTCGTGTGGCCGATTTCAATTTTGTTCTAGCCCTTTTCATGATTTCTTACCTGTTTCGGATGATTTTAGAGTAATTTAGAAAACGGAATTTCGAAATTGGGAAATATTTACCCGTTGGATCTTCTTAGGACTCAATATTTAGAAACTCTTATTTTACAATATAAATTTTAATCCAGTTTTTATGTAAGACATGTATGACTTTATATATGAGTGTATGAAATAATATATCATTCATATCTACACTATATGCTATAGGTAGACATGTACTATATTATGAATATCTTTATAAATACATATTAATAATTGATATTTCAATGTAGAATATTGTATATGAGTTACACAAATAGTTTTCCAATGTGCTATTATACAATATGCTGTGGAATAATTCCATTTATATTACAAATAAAATCATATTTCTCTGTACTAATAGATCTATTAAATTTTGTTAGTAGCAAGGTGACCCACGTCTATCACGCTGCACTGCAGTTATGAACTTTTGAAAACCGTGCAGTTTTTTTACATGTATAACAACCAAAAGTAAATATTTTTTTAATGAAGCATTATTCACGTAACTTTATATCAAAATAATGTTTACATTTTTTTTTATACAATTAATCAATATTCTAATAATGAAAGTACGTTGTTAAACAATTTAATTATTTGACTGAATGAAATTAAACTTTAGATCTATCCATTTAATTGTGTTTACAACATAAACTAATTGAGGTTTCCTTCATTTAATCTATGTGCAATTCTTGAACCGGACCACAAAGTTGTGAAAATGTCCTCACAAAGCACACTTAAGAATGGCTCTTATCTTCTTCCTGTGTACACTCCATACTTAACATAACCCAAAGGAAGAAATCTGTGTGACAAAAACCTGAACTATGAGATGTTCACTCTAGATTAGTTTTTAAACTGAATTGACTAGATCAGGCTCTGGTCCAACTCAGTTGTACGCTTCTTGAGTGACTTTTATATAGGACACTGTGTTTCTGAATTTAGATTCTGAACTCTGCTTTTGGATAGAGCTTTCGTACATTCGAACTTCTGCATGAATGAAAAACCTCTGGATCTCTAATTTGTATTGAATTATTGTTTAAACCAGTATATTCTATGATCACGCTTCCATTGATCAGATGTCGTCTAGTGACGATCATGGGTATTCCTTTTCATTATTATATGAATATAGGATATAAATCAAGATGTGTCTTTTTTACTTAACCAGTATTTCAACCTTATTTGTGTAAACAAAAAGATCAAAATATAAAACAGAATTGTGTTTACTAATATGCCAAATTTTATTTAATATAAGACATAAACTTATAAACGTTATTTATTTGTATTTTAGTTTCTTATGAGTTCTTGTGAAATCAAACAGTATGAAAACAAAACATTTCAAAATATATTTGGGAAGACAATCTGAATCTGGATCAATCGAGATTGAACAGCCCGCGCAACCACATAACGCAAGAAACAACTCATCCATAGTTCTGAGGACTTGCATTAGTTTCTATTTGGACCATGGATTTGACGTATCATAAACCAGGGCGTAAATCGGAAAGTTTTTCCAGATTGGAGGCACCTTTCATAACTTCACTCGTCAAATATTTCATTGTTATTTTAACAATTTTGCATATATTTTTATATTCTTGGAAGCTTTTGCTAGTCTTTGACCACCTAACTGTCCTCACCTCTCTTCACTCAAAAATCTTTCTCAAGTGACACCCTATCCCCCTATTTCTTTTTGATCTTTCTCTTATTTCCTCGTAAAAATATACTAATTTATCTCTTTTCCTCCACTTTCTAGATTAATTCTTTCATACAGCAAAATCAGCTCCTTCCTGGATAGTAGACAACCAACTCCTCGCAGCAGCACAGCATCGACGACTCCTGGTACATTAGTCAATAGTAAGTCGAGGTAATTTCCGAGACGATGAGTTGGATCGTTGATGAGTTGAACACGACCAGGTAAATTCGAAAAGTCCAACGCAGTAACACCACGGTGATTAGTTGGACTAACAGAGTTAAGCCAAGCCTGATGATGAGCATTCAGGTCACCGACAAAAATAAAACCGGCCCTACGATCAAGCTCCTGAATATCACTCATTGATGACAGAAGACAATCATGTATCCCATCATCTAATTCATGGTTGCAATAAAAACTAAATATATAAAAATTACTAGATCTGGAACAAACCATAACCAGTTGAACCTCATGGCAGTTGCAAACATTCTCTTTCTTAATTGTTGCAGAGAATCCAGATCTAATATAAGCAGCAAGGCCATCAACACGTGGTTTGCATTACGTAGGAGCATTGTAGGCTTAACAAGCCTGGTATAAGCAATTCTGATACATGCCTTCTATTAGAAACCAGAGAGTTTGAACACAAAAGAACATCATAGTTATGAGAGGCAATTTGTAGGTCATTCAAGTTACCATAAAATCATCTAATATTATGGTATCGACTGCGACAATTACTTATATTTCTTGCGGGACCAGAATTCAACTCAACATCGCCACATAAAATCAACAATATAAACATAAAAAAACTAAAATTTAACATTATTAACAACAAGAACAGCTTAAATCTAGGAAGACCATCAGCAGCAGGTATAACAGCGGTCGGTCAAGGGCCAATACCCATCTGGACCTAGCCTTCACTCTCAGGACCAGTGGGACAATCGAGGTTCTGTGTCGAGCCATAAACCTCTTGGCCGGAGTCAACACTCACGGTCAATGGTTCCAAACGTTATCGCCTGCCCAGGCAGCCCGTCCCACATCCGAGATGAGACAGATAGTGTTACATTAGCATTAATTATTTTATTCATAGATGGGTGGGTGTCTCCAGAGTACTGCATTGCATTGGAGACACATGCAATCAGGAAGGAAGAGTGAGAGGGCCCCCAGAGGATAATGGATGGAAAAACGTAATGTGTATAACTGGACAATCAGCTTAGGCAATCATTATTTATAAGCCATCCACTAAGGTGAAAAGAAGAAGAATAAAAGAAGAGAAAAAGAATAGAGGACGACCAAATCCTCACTCTGATAGAGCCAACTCTTCACCCGGTCTCTGAAAAATTTGCCCTTCACCTCCATAATAAAATAAATACAATAATTAGAATAATACATTAGTTACTAATTAACACCAATTACATAAACATACAGTAATACCATAAATACTTTAATAACCTCTAATGTTCAAACACTGTTAGGTGTGCTGGAAGCCTTTTTGTCGGCATCAAAAGAGGAGACAGACAGTTTCTGGAAGATCCCGGTCCAAACGAAACTGCTGGAAGGTCCTGGTCCAAGGAAGCTGCTGGAGGGTCCTGGTCCAAGGAAGTTGCTGGAAGGTCCTGGTCCAAAGAAGCTACTGGAAAGTCTTGGGCCAAGGGAATCTGCGGTAGTTCTGGTCCAAAGGAAGGTGCTGGAAGGTCCTGATCCAAGAAAGCTGCTGAAAGGTCCTGGTCCAAGGGAAGCTGAGGGAGATTTTGTCGCATTGGGTGAATAGTAACGTGCGTCATCTCCATCATTTGCTTTATATACAAAGCTTTGTTCATGATTTTCTTGGAACCTACAAAATATTTAAAAGGGATTCTGACGCATTGGGTGAATAGTAACGTGCGTCCTTTGCCTTGCATATATCCAATAATTTTGTTCACATTAAATATATTATTTTTCGTTCCCGATTTTTTTGAACTTCTAAATCATTTGAAAGAAATTTTTTGCCGCATTGGTAAAATAGTAACCTCCATTCCTTTGCCTTACATATTTAACTTGTTCATGGTTTTTCTGTACATACACACTTATTATTGTTGACAAGTATAAGATTGAATAACAAAGTGAATATTTTAATAACATTGATATTTTAAAGAGAATACAATTTTTTTTATTGTTGTTTAAGAAAAATAAAAAACAATTGCTTATTTTAATAAAATTGATATTTTTTTTCTGAACCTAAAAATATTTTAAGGAGATTCTGACGCATTGGGTGAATAGTAAGGTACGTCATCTCCTTCGCTTGCCTTACATATATTAATTTTTTGTTCACAATTTTTCTAAACCTACAAATATTTGAAGGAGATTCTGACGCATTGGAGGAATATAACGTGCATCATCTCCTTCTTTTGCTTTATATATATGACTTTGTTCAGGATTTTTCTGAACATACAAAATATTGAATGTATACTAATTAAATAGAGTTGTTGTAACTAGACTTAATTTCTTAAATATCCTAATTTATATAACTTAGATAAGTTATAATAGCTAACAATGTGTGAATTCAGTTATCCATATGGTGCTATAGCTATAATGATGCTATAATTATAGAAAATCACGCCAAAATGATGTAAGATAAAATTACATTAAGTATAAAATATACTTTTTTTTCTATTCATTTTCTAGTCAAAAAACGTACAGTCTACGACCCGAAATTTACTATTATAAATATGATTTATGCATATTTAAAAAAACAGAGATAATGCTGTTATTTTATTTCATGATCATATACTTTTTGTACAATTTTTAAAGTATGCTTTTTTTGGTCCAAAATTGTACTAAAATCTATCAGATCCATATAATCTATATATTTTAAAAATATGTGTGTTTTTACATTATAACTGCTGTTTGAGTTATAAGAAACAATTTAGTTTATGAGATCATGGCATTTAAAATGATCGTACATAATTGGTCCAAATCTTTTCAAAAAAGTATACTTTTTGGCCCAACAATGTTTGCAGGGATGAGCGTTGACCTAAGGTTTTCGTACTTTTTTAGTACTTTTCCCGACGGGCTGGCTAGAATTTATTTCAAATTTGGTTTATATTTCTTGGAGAAAAAAATAATTTTTGACACCCTGTGTAAATTTATTTTCTAGTTGTAATCATTTTTGTGTGCATTTATTTTATAGTTGTAATCATTTTTGTGTGCATTTATTTTCTAGTTGTAATCATTTTTGTGTGCATTTATTTTCTAGTTGTAATCATTTTTTGTGCATTTATTTTATAGTTGTAATCATTTTTGTGTGCATTTATTTTCTAGTTGTAATCATTTTATGTGCATTTATTTAACAGTTGTAATCAATTTTTTTTCAAAAATAGCCGATGACACGATCCCGGATACTTTTTATATTATCCCATTAAAATTATAGTTTCCTATTTCACTATTCATTATATCTTTTAAATTGTATATATCATGTAAATATCTTGTGTATTTGAGTGCACGCTCACGTGTTTAAATAAACACTGTTAGCTTATACTCAACACTCTTGTTATTTATTTTCACTTTTAGGTTTGCACACAAGATAGTAAATAATGTAAATGCTGAAACAGATGAACCTTTTTCTAAAGTTGATAATAAAACCTTTGCAGTTTCAAAAGATAAATCATATTTATATAAATGTAGCTTTTAAAGCTGAAAAGAAGGAAAAAACAGTATTTCAAGAAATTAAAAATGTTGTATATACATAATAATTATTGGTGTCGTTGAACGACTTATTAGCTGTCCATTTATGCCATTGTATGACACGGGAGGTTATTCTACTGAGTCTTTCTATGACATTGGTAAAAAGACATTTCAATTTCAAAAAGAAAAACGGTAGGCGCGAGAAAATACAAATATGCTAATTAAAAATAAATAATAAACATCAAAACCTGAAACCGTTTTGATACAGATTAAACATGAATAAAAAATATATAAATTGTATGTATGATTAATATGTAGATTTTATAAAATAGACAACGCTTGTAAAGATTAAATATTTCCTGGCGAGAGGATGACCTCAAAATGCATTGAGCCTATATGTTGTCATTACCTATCCTGTTGAGTACTGAAACTGAATGTTGATAATAAGATTTGAACTAGCTGAATAAACTTAAGATATATATACTGTATATACGTA
>JARUHE010097485.1:0-14984 GCA_031471125.1 Archaeomysis grebnitzkii
ATATATACATACATACATACATACATACATACATACATACATACATACATACATACATATATATATATTTATATATTAATATAATATCTATATATGAACATATCTAACACCCTATTCTTAAAATAATTTCGCATCTTAACTAGGAATCTTGTGGAAAGAACAATAATTTCATCTTAATTTTACTTTTTGGTATGTTCATAAAAAATCATAAAATCATAATTTTTTTGGTGTGTTCATAAAAAATCATAAATGCTTAAATTTTGATAATTTCCTTTGCTTTATTTTAATTGCTTGAGCTTTCAATTATTTCCCTTTATTGTTAAATTGAATTTTATAATTAAATAAAGACACAATTTTGTTTAAAATATTTTGACTTTGGGAGTTCTTTTGCCTCATGAAATGAATCATAATTTTGTAAATATAGTCTTTGAAATTTAGCAAAAATTGTATTACATGTCTTCAAAATGTAAACATTATTTTAGGTTTATATGAACAAGTTTAAATGTTTAACAAAATAGTTATATACTTTAGTTCTAACTAGGCATATCTTACAAGAAAATAAAATTGTATGTTGTTTTTCTGTAAATCATTTTTTGTTGATGAGAAACATTAATAATTTAGTTTTTATAACCTACAGTACAAAACCAAACTAAGTTTTAAATAAATTAAAATAGCATTCAAAAATTAATTAATAATGCTTTAACAACAAAGGCTGATTTTAGCTTCATTATATTTATTTCTAAGCTGACATTAAAAATAAGTTTCCCGCTAAAAATAAGTTTCCCGCCAAAAATAAATTTACCGCCAATTTTAAATTTTGAACGTGACACAGTGACTCCTTCAACCTCACCGATGCCTCGACCAGCACTTCCGGCCGCGAATTTGCTTCACAACGGCGCCTCAACTTTCTCGAGTCCGTACTCAACATTGGTGGGTAGCTGTGTTCGGTGATATCCGAGATGGCTTACGGTCGTTAGCGGATAATGTCGTCTTAGTTGAACCACTTAATTTGGCTTAACCTTGTCAAAATCACGTTTGAAGGATAAACAGGGTTTGGTTACGTTCAGTGGCTTGATTAAGCCGATAATGTTGGCCCTAATGACCGCATGCCTTGTCAATTATTTATAAATTTGGTTTATTTAATTGTAAATATTATTCATAGGTTGTAATTGCACTGGAAGTGACTAACAAACTTCATTTATATTGATTTGTAAAAGACCAACACTTACTTGCAATCATTCTGTATCTCGAAGCAACGTTAATTCAATCAGGTAACTTAGGATTAGATTGACAATAGCACAAGTGAAGTAAGCTCTATTTTATGTGTATGTGGGCTACCTCACTTGTGCTATTGTTGATCTACTTGTTCTACTGTATAGATTTATTCATCGATTTTCGATAAATAACATTTTGTGTTTAGGCTTACAATGCATTTGTGCGTAACTATGTTTGTTCAGTGTCTACGTCTTTGTTTGTCTGATCACTTAAATGTTGCTACAAGTCATCTAAATTGTTGTTAGTTAATACATAAAAATTGAAAACATAAATTTCTTCATTGTCCTTAAAAATTAATTAATTACACAAAAAAACATTCAAAAACTTTCATTTCAGTTTGCCAAATAAGTTTTTTTGCTAAAGTTATGTCAATAATATTTTAAGCTTTTTAATCTAAGAGTAATAGCTTGATGGCCAACTAATACTTGCTTCAATACTAAATATAAATTAATTAAACACATTCAATATAAATTAAATGCAAATTAATAAATTAAATATACATTAATTATAATTTAACTAATAATAATTTTAAAATTTTCACTAGAATTGTTTTATATAAGTTTTTGCCACAATGAATTCGTTGCCTGTTTAGATCTTACATTTCATTCAGCAAATAATGAACAATATTCTTTTATTCAGTACAAAACAAACATATTTTTGCATTTACTTTGAAACAAAAAGATTTTTTATTTCATTACAAACAAACAACTGTTTTTTTATTAACTAATACAGAACAAACAACTTTAAAATTTCAAACTTGCACAAGCTGTCCATTTCTGCAAATAAAAGATATTGACTTTAATTTAATATTTACATGAGTTGAGAAAACTTTTAAAAAATTGTCTTTTTAATTTTTTTAATTTTTTTTAGGGTCGACCTGGAAGTCAAAATGAGTCCCGGCCTTACAACCAGTCATTGACTGTCAACACTCAACAAGATCCTCTACCGTAAGTCAAATTTAAGTTATCTTTAAGTCAACTTTAAGTCATCTTCAAGTCAAATTTAAGTCAAATTTAAGTCATCTTCAAGTCAACTTTAAGTCATCTTTAAGTCCTTTTTAAGTCAACTTTAAGTCATCTTTAAGTCCTTTTTAAGTCAACTTTAAGTCATCTTTAAGTCAACTTTAAGTCAACTTTAAGTCATCTTTAAGTCATATTCAAGTTATCTTTAAGTTCTCTTTAAGTCATCTTTTAGAAATATTTTAAACCATCTTAAAGTCCTCTTAAAGTTATTTTATAAACATACTTTAGTCAATTTTATGTCATCCTTAAGTCATATATTAGACATATTTATTATTATTTTCCGGTTGAACATACATTATAAATTATGTATAAATGCTCAAAAAATATTTTTTTAAATTACTTCTTCAGTACAAACATTCTTTGATGCAAAAATTTTGGGATTATTTTATACTTCAGTTTTTATAGACATTCCAACAAACTTATTTTTCATTGAAGACACTTTGCATCATTGTTCACATACTGGTTAATATTCGTCTTTGATTCCCCTTCAACAATAAACTATTCTCTTGTTCCCCTCATTGGTAGCTCGATCTCAGTCTCTGTTCTGACAACCGTAACTCGTTTTCTAATTTTAAGAAACACCAAACAATGTCTCTTTCCAGCACCAATCAATATCACTTGATCCTCCTTCAAGTACTATGATTTCTTACCAACACATTCAACCAAAAATAAAATCCACCCCTTCCAACTAAAACTTAGCCTTACTCCTTCCAATAAAAATTACACATGCTTACTCAAGTCAAACAAAGCCCATCCCTTCAAACATGAACTACACATACTAAACCAAATATAAGCCCTAAAAACCAAAGCCTCGCCCAGTCAACCAAAAAGAAGTCCAGCTCCTTCCAACAAGGTCAGAAAAATCTGAGAGCTGCCCTTCCAACTAAGGCAACACAAACTCTATTAAATCTAAGACTCGCTCTTTCCAACTAAAGTTACATTCAGCCAATTGAAACTTTTGTTTGTCATATCCAACCAAATAATAATAATAAAAAATCTTCCAACCTAATCCACACACATTCAACCAAACTAAGCCCCGCCCCTTCCACCCAAAGCCACACCATAGTGTACTAAAGACAGTGGTGGCATTTCCATTGTTTCCACGTGCACATAATAAACCCCGCCTACGTGTATTAACGACGTCATAGCTTATGATCAAGGTGGATGAGGTTTTACTTGTTTTCATATTTAATTACAGTTTGTTTATTATTATTTGGTCGAAATTGAGTGAACGTGAATTAAAAATCATTTATTTTAGTAAATGCCAAAAAGTTAATTTATTGTTTGTTCTTATTTAGCATTTATAGATAATATTGTCAGGAGAAAAATCAAACATGACTTTGTCAATCAACAGATTAACACAGACATCTAAACTAGCCTCGCAGTTTGATTGTGCGATGCTCGCACAATCAAACTGAAACATTTGAAAACAAGTTTTGATTGGTCCAATTGCATTAACACAAGTTCTGATTGGCCGATTGGCTGTGACGTCGAGATCACACATTTTTTAAGTTTCCAACACTGTCTTAAGTACAGTGTGGCCACACACTTTCAATTCAATCTAAGCTCCGCCCCTTCCTCCCAAAGCCACACATATTCAACCAAACTAAGCCCCGCCCATTTCACCCAAGGCCACACATATTCAATTCGATCTAAGCCCCGCACCTTCCACCCAAAGCCACACACTTTCAATTCTATCTAAGCTCCGTCCCTTCCACCTAAAATCACAAACTTTCAATTCTATCTAAGCTCCGCCCCTTCCACTCAAAACCACACACATTCAACTAAACTAAACCCCACCCCTTCCACCAAAGCCACACACATTCAATTCGATCTAAGCTCCGCCCCTTCAACCCAAAGCCACAATTATTCAACCAAACTAAGCCCCGCCCATTTCTCCGCAGGTTCCGTGCTCTATACAACTACAAGCCACAAAACGACGACGAATTGGAACTGCTAGAGGGCGACGTGGTCCTCGTGATGGAGAAGTGCGACGACGGCTGGTTCGTCGGCACCTCGCGCCGCACCGCCCTCTTCGGCACCTTCCCCGGCAACTACGTCGACAAGATATAGGCGTCGGTTTAGTCACTGACTATTACCCTCGTCCAACGGTTGTTGATCGCGGCATCGGTCGGGTCGCTGACTATCATCCTCGTCTAGCAGCTGTTGGTCACCTACTCGGTCGAATCATTGTTCATCACGTCGAATTTCGGATTAGTGTCAGAATAAAGAACTTTAATATTTTTGAGACTTCAAGATCGATGCTTGATTTGATTGTGCGAGAATTGTATTTTTTGTCATTTCTTTGAAATAATTACGAAAGCATTCTTTGTAAAAATGTACATTTATAGATTTTGTTTGAAATATTTACTTTTGTTATGTATAGATAAGTATTAAATACAAAGTATTAGACTCCTTAAATACATAGGATGGTTGTAAACAGTGCATCGTTTGTACATTTGCACAACAAAGCTTGAACATAAATGTCTGATTTTATACATAAAAGTTAAGGTGCTACAAAATATATTTCTCTCACGGAAATACAAAAAATAATGTTTATGTTCATTAAGGCTAAACTTTTTATTTAATATTTTGTCTTCTAAAAAATTATGTTTTTATGCACTTAGTTAATTTACATTTTGTTCAATTTGAAATAATAGATTTTTGGCAACATCAATTTGTAGTTTTGAAAAATTCCAAAATATTTTGGATTTTATTATTTCAGGTTTTTTTGCACTTTCATCTAGTCACCTCCAAAGCAAAACTAATTTTGTAGATTTATTTAGATTATATTATAAATGTATTTTATATTATTTATATTGTATTATATACTTTATAGTATACATGTATGTTATGTACTTTATGGTATACATGTATATTGTATACTTTATATTATACATGTATGTTGTATATTTTATATGATATATGTATGTTATATTGTTTATTTTATACATGTATACGGAGTATTATACAATCTATATTATATACATTATAGTATACATGTATGTTATATCTTTTATATTATACTCGTACATGTGTATTATATATTCTATATTATAAATTTTATATTATACATAAATAGTATAAGTATGCTTCAATATTATAATGTTGGGCACAGCACTAATCATTTTAATCATATAACTTCATAGCATTTTAATGCTTTAAGATCATACACATGTTATTTTATCCTTCTTAAGATATTCTTTGTTTTCTTTAGATTTTAAAAAATTGTTTTCGTTTTTTAATAAATTATGTTGAAAATTATGTCTTGAAATATTCTTAAGTTTATTTAAAGTAATATGTTGTATTTTATTCTATTTTATTTTATTATAAGAAAATATATTATTTCGATATATTTTATTTTATTATAAGAAATTGTATTATTTTAATATATTTTATTTTATTATAAGAAAGTATATTATTTTAATGTATTTTATTTTATTAAAAGAAAATATATTATTTTAATATGTTTTATTTTACTATAAGAAAATATATTATTTTAATAATATAAGTCTTGAGAAACCACTGTACCCTCTTTAACATTTTGATTACTTTTGCATTTAGATTAATTAATTTTAGTTTTTTTAGCCAGTTTGAATTAAATCATTGTTTCGAATAAGTAAGTTTCAGACTAAGTTTTATGATGGACAAGTTTCCCTTTATCTTTACAAGGAAACATACAAATAAAAATACCGAAAAAATTAATAAACATTTAAACAACTAAGTAAACAAGTAAATAAACAACTGAGTAAAGAATTAAATAAACAACTAAGTAAACAAGTAAACAAGTAAATAAACAACTAAGTAAATGACGCTCCATTATTTTTAAACTTTTTCTTTGACTTACTTATTAAAAATATTGAAATAAAAACTTGTACGAGTGATTTAAAAAAGCCTTTGTCTGTCCTGGTTAGAAATGTATGTGGTATGCTTTTGAAACTATTTGAAAATATATTAGAGTTTTTTGAAAATCTTTCAAATTATTTGAAAATCTTTTAAATTTATTTGAAAATCATTCAAATTATTTTAAAATCTATTTAATTTATTTGAAAATATATTAAAATTGTTTGGAAATTTATTAAAAAAAATTCAAAATCTTTTTAATTTATTTGAAAATGTATTAAAAAAATTGAAAATAAATTAAAATTGTTTGAAAATCTTTTTAATTTATTTGAAAATTTATTAAAATTGTTTGAAATATAAAAAATGGCACAATTATGTTGAAATCTATTTGAAAAGTTATTGTTTAATTAGGCTTAAGTGCTTCCATTGTTTAAGCTTCTATATGAAACCGTTCAAACATTAATTTTATTTAAACAAATGAAGGATAAAACTTTAAAATATGTTCGTTAGCCAGGAAAGTAATTAAAACATGTTATTATAATTTTGAATAGTTCTACTTGAAATTATTTTTGTTAATATAACTGAAAGTGCCTTTGATCCAAGTGTATATTATATATGAAATAGTTTATTACATTATAGAATTTGAGACTTCAAAAGGTTTCAACTTCCTACTTATTCTGTCATTTTGTAAAATATATCTTTGGAATCTCACTGGGGTAAATAAATTTTTGTAATGACAAAATACTTATTTTGAAACCCTAAAAATTTTCATATTTTCTTGTTGTTATGCACAATCTAATTAGCTATGTAGTATAATTATAATAATTATATTAATAATTATATTAATAATAATTATAATAATTATGTAGTATAATTATAATAAATAAGTTAATTAACATTCTTTAATTACCTTCACCAATCAATATTTTAATAATAAAAATTACGATGCACCTGCAGCATAAAGTAATTATAGTTTTTATGTTTAATCAACAAAATTCAATCAAAATTTAAAACTTAAAACAAACAGAAAATTAAAATTGTATTTGTCTGCAAAATATACAAAATTTATTTTTAATAAGAACCATTTTAAAGCGAAAAGTCTTTGTCAACGGCCTTGGCCACGTTGAAACACCGTTTCCCGTATGATCAGCGAAGTTAAGCAACGTTGGGTCTGGTTAGTACTTGGATGGGTGACCGTCTGGGAACACCAGATGCTGTTGGCGACAGCGCTCTTTGCCATTGTAGCTAATTTGCTGTATAATATTCTATCATAAAAAAAGAAGCGAAAAGTCTAACAAAGAATTATAGAAGATGAACATTCATTTTAACCTATGGAGCCCGACGAAAACTTCAGGTAGCCTACGGTGAATAAGTATCATTGTTACGTCTAACTATAACATATTTTAGACTTTTGACATCAATCAGTCAGGCTTCAAAAGAAGTCTATATTATGATTGGGCAATGGGGATTCATCTGTTTTTTTCGGTTGTCAATTTAACCATATAGTTCAAATTGAGAATTTGAACGTGACTGTATTCTTCTAAAATCTCATATGTTAAGCTTACCCCGGCTTGATGGAAGCGCCATATGACGGCTGCATATCTTTAGGGTACACATCACTTGATGTTGGTAATAGTAATAATGCCTAAATATGTGAAGCTCTGAAGAGTATTAATTGAATAGTGTCGACGTTATATAAAAGCTGAAATTATCAATTGTGACAAAAAAACATAGAAAGTTAAAGTTGCGGAAAAATCACTTCATAGTAAGATGTTTACATCCCTTAGCTAGAAATGTAACGTTTTTATTCGGTGAAAAACTATTTATTGTTCGATTATAATTATATCTGACATGAGCAAAAATTTAACATGATGGAAACAGATTTGAATAATATGGCACTTTTTTCTGTAACTGTTAACATTTTCCAATAAAAATACGTTTTTTCAAACCTCATTTGAAACGTGTATTACCATAAGATATAATTTTAAGGCTTACAAAACATGCACCATTGCAAAGTGGATAAACATTTAGTTCTCTCTAGAAAAACACGTTCCAACCCTCCTATGAGTTACTTGTCAGATCTGATGTTTTTTTAAGTTGATCGCCACTTTTTTTCAATGTCTAATTTGCAAAAAAACACGAGACTGACGCATATATTTGATATTTCCTTCGGTGTTGTGTTTTATTATTTAGCTTCCTCAGTCGGAAATGTGTAGTCCTGTCAAACTTAAAACGAGTTTAACCGTTTTAACACCCCGTGAGAACCATTTAAGTACCTTTTAAGATATTATTGTCAAGAAATTGAAACAATTGCGACACTAACTTATCTAACTGTTTATGGATTTATTTGGTACTTAACTCGATTCAAAAGTATGTCAATAAGCATAAACATAGATATAAAACTACTCTGTTTATTTCAGCTTCCAGTTTTAACAGATAGCGGTATCAAACAATATCATGATATTTTGAATGTAAATTTTGTTTCAAATCGAGATCAGAAATTGCTCTAAGATCGTCATATTCAAATTGGGGATCAAACACAGCACTAAGACGGCTAATTCATATCATAATAAGTAGAAAACACGACGTTAATTTCCAAAAGGGTCATATAGGCTTTATTAGGAAGTATCTATACAACCACCCCAGACAGCATGTGTACACTGAGCCAGATCCGTTCTTGTTCTGCAGGCAAATATGGTTGACCGTTGCATTTAAATTGACATCATTACATATAAATAGTGTATTTGCAAATTATCTTGCAATGGTTAAAAACACGCAAGGTATAAGATTATGTTTAATGATTATGTTCTCAGATAATTAAGATGTTCTAAGACATCAGGCTCATCTCACAGAGCCTATTGAGTTGTCAGTCAAACATTTAAGTTGAACGAAACCGAAACAAAATCAGGAGATGTTTTTACGCTAGCTTGCGAGGCTGGGTGATCTTGGCCTTCTTACACTATGACCTCTTCTTTATGGCTTTTTATAAAACAGTAATCTGCATTAACTGCATTATAAGAATATAGATCTTAAGGACTTATACAATTTAAAAGATAACTTACGGCATTAATAATAATAGTTTAAAATGACACGTCATTCAAAACCTAAAACGCGATTTCACCACCCTTCTTGGCAATTGCAATAGAAATGTTGATTTCGTATTATATTAATATCAAATTATGACAGATTAAAAACCAGTTTTAAAAATAAAAACAAAATGGAAGTTTAAATCACAAAAAGATCAAGTTGATTTGACCAACAAAAGTTGGACGATATCACATTGTTTACACGGCATTCGAATACTCAAGAGTATTGAAGTAGACCTTATTGAAGCACCACGTGTACTCTATCATTTCATCGAAATATAATTTTATCGAATTGGTTTCTCCGAAATATCATTTTATCGAATTGATTCCTCCGAAATGTTATTTCATCAAATTGATTCCTCCGAAATATCATTTTATTGAATATTTCTACAAATGCAATTTCGACAAAATGCTATTTCGATAAAATGACATATCGGAGGAAGCAATTCGATGAAATGATATTTCGGTGGAATGAATTTCGACAAAGTGATATGGACCAGTCCATAATTATTTCCATTTCTAAACTATAATTAAAATTATTTTTTTTAACTTTTTTCAAATTATTTCACCTACACTACAAAACACACACTTCAATCTACTCAAAAAAGCATAAAATTATGTTTTCAGTATGGATCAACAATTGCACAAGTGAGGTAAACTCTTATTTCAATGTGTGTTACCTCACTTGTGCTATTGTCGGTCCATACAATAGCACAAGTGAATTAAGCGATCTAATTTGAATGTGTGCTATTTTCGTTCATTGGTTACTTAATTGGCAATAGAGTAGATGACGTTTTGTGGCATATCAACTGGTTCAGATCAGAATCTTTTGATGGCTAAACACTGCAAAACAGCCCAACACACAATGGGGGTTATCATACCACTTAGCATATTCTGTCTCTCAATCCCCCAACTACTCAACTTGCATATTTCCAATCAAATGTTAGCTCGAGGGCCTGTACAAAATATACTTGAGTCTGAGAACCATCTAGATTGAGCTTAATTTTCGGATTCTTGCCAAGCGTATTTCAATTGGTATAATAGATAACTGATCTGTTGAGTGTAAAGTAGAGATTGTAACTATACACATGGCACCATTTAAAGTTAAGATGATCTGTTGAGTGTAAAGTAAAGATTGTACCTATACGTGGCACCAGCTAAAATGAAGATCAATCCATAATAAACGCAATCAGTCTTTTGAGGCTGCACTGATTGATGCTTAAATTCATTAAGGAAAATAAAAAAAAAACATAATTTACATATTCATTGTACAGGTACATTTGTTTCTGCTAGGGTGTAGCACCAACAGGCCAATACTTTAGGCTTCATCATTGTCCACTCCAATAGTAATTCCTATGGAGTATGTGGAAAACATAGCTCTAAAGCATTGCCCTGAGCACCAATCTGTACTCAAAGTTAACTTTTTTTTAATAACAAATATAATAAAAATCTATAAAACTCACAAACCCGAATATAAAACTTGTTCGATATTTAAAACTCTGTAAAATAATACAACAATCCGAAATGATTCAAAATTAAAAGATAATAAATACTAAGCCAGTCTGAAAATTTGCATTTTAAACAAGATTCAAATATATGGGTCGAAAATAGCACAAGTGAGGTAACCCACATTGAAATAACATAGCACTCACCTCACTTGTGCTTTTGTTGATTCTTATGCAGGATGTGTCACTACGCTCTGAACAGTTGGTGCAAGTAAAGATATTGCAACAGGTGTACATCATTGCCAACAATTTATCAATTTAAGAAGTATTTCATAGATTCAACTTTTAAAATAAGTAAAATTTAGTGCAAATTTGGCACTTTAAATATCTTTGACACTGGAGTGCCATTATTAATCGTCTTTAACTGTTAGTTACACAAGTGATCAAACTAAAAACTTGTGCAATTCTAAGAAACAATCAAAAACAAAACAAAAAAACAAGATTAAATTTATGGTAATTAGCGTATGACTTTGAGAACATTAATGTGAAAAATTTAAACTGT
This sequence comes from Archaeomysis grebnitzkii, assembly GCA_031471125.1. Lineage (NCBI taxonomy): Eukaryota > Metazoa > Arthropoda > Malacostraca > Mysida > Mysidae > Archaeomysis > Archaeomysis grebnitzkii. The sequence continues at coordinate 11,234 of JARUHE010097485.1, forward strand.
TGCCCTTCATGCTTCGCTCCTCAAGTCATCTGAACAATGGTGACTGTCACAATTATGATAAATATTTTCAGTCAATTACAACGAAATGACTGTAGTGATGTCAATCACGTCACTGCTTCAAATACGTTGGTTGGTTTGTCTTTAAACAGACCAACCAACATATTTGAAGCAGTCACGTGATCGTGACGTCACTACTGTCAGTTTGCTGTGATTGACTGAATATATTTATCATAATTATGACAGTTGGAGAAGTCTTTATTTATTGAAGAGCAACTATTAGATGACTGAATTTCCTTCACTATGCCCACAAAATCATATTAAATTTATGTTTAATTAAATCATAGTAAATTTATGTTTATGTATGTTCCAACTTTTAAAATGAATTACAGGTTAAATAAAACCTATTTTTCTAAAAAGAAGTTTCCTTTATTATTTTATTCAAGAAATCTGACCTTAGGTAAATAATGGAAACTAGATCAGGGTAGAAAACATTAATAAGGAAATCCTTACTTTCTCACATTTATATCACAGAACAACTAAGAAATGCCAATCACAACAAAGTGACATTAATAACGTCACAGTCACATGGCTGCTTCGAACATGTTGGTTGGTTGGTCTGTTTAAAAATTGCTATTATCCGTGTAAACATGTCTTGTTTGTTACCATGGCTACAAACATCAATATCAGAATTCTTGCAAGAATCAGACAGAATTCTGGTCGATTTTTTCACGAACTTGCACAAATTCTGCAAGACATGTTCGCAGGAATGCTAGAAAAGCATTTTTATGAAGAAAACATTTGAAAAAGTAAAAGTAAACAAGGAAAGTGAAAATAAGAATATTTATAAGTGAAAATAAATGTAAAAATGTACATTTTCATAAAATTTAAACAAATATTTGAATCTACATTAATAATTATTTCATAGAAAAACATTTACCAAACTAAAAGTAATAAATATCTACAAAGTGTATTTGAATTAAATTATTTAAATATATTAATTTTATATATATACAAATGCTTGCACAGAAAAATGTAGATAAAACTAAGGTTTATTTGTATTATCTTTGCCAATTTATTCAGCCACAAACTTGAATAAATTGGTTGAAATTTCACAATTTAAATTATGTAAACAACAAAACATCATCCACCTGGCCAATTCACATCAGCAAAAATGATTGATTAAGAATACATTTGATTTATTTTTGCTTTGAAAGTTATACAATAATGTATTGCACCAATAAATCATCAAATAATGATGAAATAAATCATCAAATAATGATCAAATAAATGACCAAACAAATTATCAAAATGATGATCAAATAAATAAGAAAAATTATGATCAAAACATAAGAATGTATTTTTTAGAAATGAAGGTGAAAAAATGTATTTTTTTAAATTTAAAGCTTTTTACTGAAAGAAAAATTTTTTTTTTTTCTTATATTGAAAAAATATTCTCAATTTTATTTGTTATATTAAAAAAATCTCCATTGTATTGAAACAACTTTCTGAATTTTACTTATTATATTAAAAAGAAAATCCATTATATTGAAAAAGGCAAAAATGAAAGAAGCTCCTTGAATTATGAGAATTTAAGGCTACAAACATGTTTTTTTTCATAGCAAATTTTTAGAGTAAAAAATATTACTGGATGTAGAGGCGAAACAATCCACATTTTTTGTATGAGGAATCTCAAACTTGTTATTTGATCAATAAAATTATAATTGATTGAAAAAATGCAATAAAACAGTGCTGTGAAACAATCCATAACCATTCAAAAACACTCGACATTGCAAAATAAAAATTTCATATGTTTAGTTCACTTATACGAACAAATCTTAAAAAACTGTTTTGTTAATAAATATTTAAAAGTAAGTTTATTTCCCCTTTATTAATACTATAGTCTATTGTTTTTAAAAAAAATGTTTTTTAAAACCAGGGCAATGCTTTACAGCTATCATTTCCACATGCTCCATAGGCATTACTATCGGAGTTGACAATGTGGAAGCTTAAGGTATTGGCCGGTTTACAACACAATCAATTGCTGTCTTAGCAATAAAAAACAAACTTATTCTGAAATATTTACCAATAAAACATATTTTAATAACTTTTCATTAAAGTACATTATGTTTAAAAAAATTAGTACAGTATATTTGGATTGACAATATCACAAGTGAGGCAACCAACATTCAAATAACAGAGAGCGTACCTCACCTGTGCTATCATATGGATTAACAATATCACAAGTGAGGTAACCCACCTTCAAATAACAGAGCTTACCTCACTTGTACTATTGTTAATGCATTTATTTAGTTATTCAATGTCAACATTAGACGGGCAGAGCCTTGGACACGGTGCTTTTAACCATCGACGAGCAGATGCTAGAGAAGAACTTGAGCCCCGTTTGTCCACCGGGGATGTTGCTGACGACAAAACAGACCAGCGCCATCACCTGGATTACGGCCGCTATCGTCGTCAACACCGTCGACTGAAGGCTCAAGGCAAAGTATAACGTGGCTATCAATGACGATAGATATACAGAGGTGAAGATTATTCTTTCGGATGAGAAAAGATGTTTCATGTGATTGACAGGTCCCCACAGGAAAGAAAAGCTGAAATTCAAATAGATATTAGATATTGGAAACTTCCAATAAATATGTATACAAAATAAATTATATAAATAATAATATAAAAATAAATAATAATATAAATAATAAAATAGAAAATAATAATAATATAAATAAATAATAATATAAGAAATAAATAATAATATAAATAATGTTAATAAATATAAAACTGTTCACCATGTTACATTGGAATGTAGGAAGGAATTCAATTTTATTCAAAACTTTTACATTGTAATCTAAATTAAGTAAACAAAATTAATAACTTAATTTAATAATAATAATAATAAATTAAATTAAGTTGCTAATCCCTGCTTAAAATAATTGATGAAAGAAAGTGATATATTACAAATTAATATAAAAGTAAACATAAATATAAAGATAAATAATATACATAAAAATAAATACAAATTAATATAAATACCAATAAATATAAATATAAATCAATATGAATATCAACTAATATAAATTTACCTCAATATACTGAACAAACTTCCCAGGGTGAACAACAGTGCAAACTTCCGTGCTTTAAAAACAAGAAGAGGAGCGTACATCGCGGCTAAGGAGAAGCAAATGACTCCCATCAAAACACACAAAAGAAAGCCGGTTATTCTCTGTCTTCGACTCTGAAATGTAAATGGTGACCAATGTCTAATTTTTATTTGCAGGCAAACACTGAGTATAGATAGTATCCAAATATTTGTTGGAATTCAATTATTTAAAAAATTATTTCAACTAGTAAAGAACCGAACCCAATGGGTTTATAACTTTATAGCAGTGACATCTTAAAAAGTATTCCTCTAAGATCAAAAAGATTATAAACATCATTAGAACCTAGTTATTTCAATAAATCTAAGTTTTATATTTTTATTAATAACTTACTTTGAATAAGTTAAAGCTTTCGAAATATGAGTTATCAAACCAAAATTTTTTTACAGCTTTCATGTGATTACTTCATAATGTTAATTGAATAATTATTTATATGGGAAATTGTTAAATTAACCAGTAGGATTTGGCAAGGGGTACGTACAATAGAAATTTGTATTCCTTTTATTGTATCAAGTCAACGGCCTTGGCCACGTTGAAACACCGCTTCCCGTATGATCAGCGAAGTTAAGCAACGTTGGGTC
>JARUHE010097596.1:0-14984 GCA_031471125.1 Archaeomysis grebnitzkii
GTTCTTGTTATTTCATTATTATTATTATTTTAATTAAGATCTTGTTATTTCATTATTATTATTATTTTAATTAAGTTTTTATTATTTCATTATTATTGTTATTATTTTAATTAAGTTCTTATTATTTCATTATTATTGTTATTATTTTAATTAAGTTCTTATTATTTCATTATTGTTATTATTATTTTAATTAACTTCTTGATATGTCATTATTATTGTTTTAATTAAGTTCTTGTTATTTAATTACTATTATTATTTTAATTAAGTTCTTGTTTAAAGTCAAGTTTTTAAATTCATTTTAATATTATTTATTTTACTGAACAAATATATTTTAAAATTAAAACAACAAGTTTTTACGAAAAACATAAATAGCGGTTTCTTGCAACAATCTTATTAGGTATTTTCCAAAAAACTTGACTTTAGTTTTTTCAGTGAAATGTTCAAGTTAGTTTTCAGTATTAAATATGGTATTAACTAAAGTTCTAATCATTAACAATATAAAATTTTAAATATGGACATTACATAAATTGTTTCAAGATAATTAGAATAAATGAAACGACTTGTTAAATTAAATTATTGCCGTTGGTAATAAGTTTCTTAAGAACTTGTTCCAACATGTTGTTCAACTTTTACGGCCCAAGGAAACTATAAAACAAACTTTTTTCTTTTTTCATCATACACGAATGATAATTTTTAGAATTCTAGTAATTACTAAGTTTTATGTTTTATGTTTTTACTAAAACCATTTTTACGCGTATTTGTATTTTCTGAAAAAAATCACGCTTTATGGTTGGTTGTTGGTGATTTATTTTTACAAAAAAAAAACTTTAGCTCAGAGGTGTAACTTAAGATTACATTCCAATCAATATATGTTAAATTTTCTCTAACATGAATTCATTGTATCAATTCCTGAATAAATTGTTGAGATTTCTGGCCATTGCAAAAGCCAACAACTGTAAATGAAATAATCTAAGTTTCGGTAAAAAATTAGCGACTGCATAAAATGTGTTTTTAGTTTTCTGATGAAATTGTTGTTTTTACGAAGATTAAATTGTTTTTATTCATAGCAAGACTTCAAGAATTGTTTTATAAGATGAACCAGATACAAAGTTTTTTATTAAAAGCTGGAAGTAGGCGTTAGTTGAAGGTTTTTAAGATGCGGGTAGATAACTAAGGTATTTAAAAGAAACATTATTTTCAACAACTGTTAGTTTTAACAAAAGACAAGTGAAATAAAATGCCTAATTTTAAATTATACTAAATGCAGTCCCTTGAAGTCATTTAGTTTTAGATAAATATGACGAAAATATCAGCAAACAGGAAAAGATTTTATCACAAAAACTACGGTGTGGTCTGTTTTATTGAATAGCTTCACAACTAACATCTTAAGTATTTATTTAGTTATTCCTCGCTACCTACTGTGTTAGATTTTCTTGGTTGATTGTTTGAACTAAAAAATGGAAGCAAAGCTTACAGTTATGAATCAATTTTACTAATGGTTGCGTTTGCAGTTCAATCTAGATCGACTTAGGTTGGACATCAAACACAACAAATGTTGAAAGAATTGGATTGGGTTGATTGATATCGAAAGCTTTATATATCAACTATAATATTATTATTTCATTTCATATAGGCTTAGTTAATGGTTTTAATATATTACTAGGTATTTTTATTTGATTTTTTCACTTTTCATCTACATTTTTTTCATCAAATTAAACTAGATTTTTGTTTAACAATTTTTTTTCTTATTGTGGTTTGATTTATGCATTAATGGATTGGAAATGAAGTATACATTAATAGTTTCTAAGGTGGTTTTTTGATGAAATGATGTTTTCTCACTTTGTAACACCATTTTTTTTATTGACATTTTTGATTTGGACATACGTTTTTTTAACAATTTTTTTCTTCATATTTTATTTTTATTTATGCATCAATGGATTGGAAATGAAGTACACATAAATAGTCTCTAAGGTGATTTTTTCTAAAATGAGGTTTTCTCACTTTGTAACACCATTTTTGATTTGATATTTTTGAACTCTGAAAAAATTTTCAACAAAATTTTTTTTTCATATTTTTTTTTTATTTATGCATCAATGGATTGGAAATGAAGTACACATGAAAAGTATCTAAAGTGAATTTTTGATAAAATGATGTTTTCTCACTTTGTAACACCATTTTTGATTTGATATTTTTAGAGAATTTTTTTTTAAAGTTACTGAATGAATCATCGCGAGACATTGGAACCGTCCGGTTCGTGGATTACTAGTATATCATGTGTACTATTCTTATTTTTTTCCTATAGGCTTGATTAGTGGTCTTAATATTTTAATAGGTATTTTTATTTGATTTTATCACTTTTTATCTACATTTTTTTTATCAAATTAACTTGGAAATTTTTTTAATAATTTTTTTTCTTATTTTAGTTTGATTTTTGCATCAATGGATTAGAAATGAAGTATATATAAATAGTCTTTACGGTGATTTTTTTATTAAATGATGTTTTCTAACTTTGTAACACCATTTATGAATTAAATTTTTGGAGATAGATTTTTTTTAAAGTTACTGAATGAATGATTGCGAGATATTTGACCCGTTTGGTTCGTGGATTACTAGTCTATGAAGAAGTTGTGTTTAGTAAAGTTATTTTGGTCATACATAACATGTTGAACAAAATTAATTTTATTGTAATGTTTGATATTTATTGTAAAAAATATGTTTTTATTCTCACATAATCTTAAATTGTTTTAAATTATAAGAAGGTTGTAAAAGATTAAGAAACTTGAAGCTATTTTTAAATTGTTTTAAATGTTAATAATTTTGTCAAAGTTTGAGGAGCATAAATATTTTTCATTTATGTTCAATGTTAAGTATTTTGTAAATGGCTAATCAGCATGAAATAATCTTAAATGTTAAGATGTTTCTGTAAAGTTGAGAAAAAATAATTTACATTTATTTTCAATGTTAAGAAGCTAAATAGTTTGAAATTATTTTAAATGTTAAGAACTTTGTGAAAGATTGAGGAACTTAAAAACTTTTGTAAGATATTTTCATACTTTGGCTTGGGTTATGTACCAATAGGTTAGAAATGAAGTGTACATAAATAGTTTAATGGTGAACTTTTGATTAAATGATGATTTCTCACTTTTCTTGTTTGGAGCAAAACCATTCAGCTCATGGATTATACTGGCCAACACAATTTTTGCTGACTTGAGTTTAGTGGTTGATTTTGGTTAATGTTGGGGGTGCTGATTTCAACTATTTTTTTCCAGCACATCGAGTTTTTCATCTACAGTTATCAAGTGAAATAGAGGAAAAATGGTTGCAAAGCTCAAAGATGAGAAACTCACTAGTGGTCAATCATATTGTTTACCTTTTTCTAAACAAAAATAACCTTCATAATAGCCTAGTTATGCATGCCAAACATCAAACTTATACTCTTGGTAGGAATGACTAGTGTTGAAAAAAAACCTTTTTTCCTCGGTGTTTTTGTTTGCCAAAAAATCACATTTTTTATGCGTTTTTTGTTTTTATTGTTTTTTTAGATATTCCATTTTTTTTGTTAAAATTATGACTTTGCATTGATAATATAGTATTAATATAATAAAGTAAGGTTTATTTTATAGTGCTATAACAATTTAAAACAAAAATAAAGTGTACAATTTAAAATAAAAAAAATTTATTTTATTACAGATGGAGGAAAAATGATTTTTGAAAGTTAGGGTTCTGGTCAAAGATGACTCCAAGATGTTTGGCATGTGTAGATGGTTGAATTGATTCAGCTCCGATCTTTAATGCTGTTAGATTAATTTGATTGAATTATTTGCTGGTACCTATAATAGTGTATTTGCATCCTTAATGAGAAGATTGTGAGTTAGTAGAATTGTGTAGATTGTGTTAATACATGCTTCTATTTCATTATGAGTTTCCATATAAGTTGATTGATCAGGTTTAAATAAAAGGTAAATCTGTTTATCAGCACAGCTAGCTAATGTAGGTGAATATTAATATGCAGTAGTATAGCGATGATATGTAAGCATTGAATTGTATGGGGCCTAGGCAAATTCCTTGTTGCACTAAATTTTGACAGTATCCATGACAAACCCTTTCTTGAAATATTGAAATTATGATGTAAAATGTTAATGAATCTATTATGTTTTACTATGTTAAAGGTGGTTGATAAGTCAAGTAAGGCTAGAAATGGTATGCATGTGTTGTCCATGTTCTTCACAAGATCAGATGCTATTTTTATAAGAATAGTTTCAAAGCTAGCATGTTGTTTCTATGCATAGTTGTGATTTTAATTTACCGGTAGTTTATTTAAGTGAGAAATTATCTGTAAAATTTCAGTTAATGAAAGACATGGAAGGGTGTTTGTTAGACAATACATTCATAATTGTGAATCCATATTTCTATTTTTGATAATGTGAATAATCCGGTCAGTTTTCTAAGGACCTGGTAAAACACCTGTAGTTACAGATTATTATTATAGTTAGTGGCTTGGGAAGCCTTATTGGTAATTGAACTTATCAATTTGAGAAGTCTTATTGGTAGTTGAACTTATCAATTTGAGAAGTCTTATTGGTAGTTGAACTTGTCAATTTGAGAAGTTATGTTTCGGTTAATGAAGTCAATTTATTTAGATTAGGTAACTCGGACATTACGGTTGTGCAATCAATTATATCATTGAGTTTTTCTTGATTTTGAGTAGTGGCTATTTTATCAATAATAGTGCTTGCTTTCTTTATAAGAGCTCCAAAATAGTTTGCACAAATCATTTCTATTTTGGAATGAATAAGAAATGATTTGATTGTCTTCAGATAGTTTGGTAATGAGGGAAAATATTTTATTTCGATCATTTTAGAAGTTTAGGAACTTGGATTGAAAGTAGCGTATTTTATTTTTCGTACATTCAGTGATATATATTTTCTTAAGAACTTGAAAGATTGTGAGTGAGATTCTAATTCTTGTTAACCATTTTCTTTCACATTTACATTTGATTTTTAGCTTCTTTAAATAGGATGTATACCAAGTTAACATTGGTTGGATTGTTATCGTCGTCTGTATTAATGGTGCATGATGATCAAGTATGTTTTCAAGTACTGTATATACCAATGTTGCTATTTTCCTTCAATCCCCTTCACTTTTGGTATTTTTCCTTCAAAATGAAGAAGTGAAGGAGATTTTTGTATTTAAAATTTTTTTGATTTAAACTAAATTGGTTTTATTTTCTTTAATGTCATTGCATACTTTTATTTATTTAGCATTCATGCATTATGAATGATTCATATTGAGTAAAATTTTCTGTAAAACTTTAATTTATTGAAATAACTCTGTTTTTATGCTGTGTTTGACCTTGTATTTTTTCCAAAGTAGAGTAAATTTATTTTTATTTTTGGTTTCACAGCAATAATTATTAAACATAAATAGAAGATGTATGCACTATGAACAATCCATCTTAAACAGTATTTTTGTAGGGTTTGCTTTGTACTTGTTTTTTTTTTCAAATATTAACATTGACAGAGTTATAACCAAGAAACCCTCATTTTATAACTTCTAAAAATGCTTGAGCAAAAGTTTTAAGTTTTTTGTTTGAAGAGTTATAAAAACTTTCATTGAAATAAAGTTGTTTATTTAAGATCATCCAATCAAAATTGTCAAGAGTAAATTAGTTTCAAAACCTCTACCTTTAAAATGTTATTGCAAAAAACAGAGTTTCTTAACTTGAATTTTTTGAGGAAAAGTTGAAAGTTTTTTTTAGTTGAGGAGTAACTGAAAACTTTATTGAACAAAAATTGTTTATTATGACCATCCAACCAATGGTATCATGAATATTTTTTTTTTCATACAATTAATATTTATTGGAATATAGCCAAAAAATATAATATTTGTTTATTTCATAAGAGTTTATTGGTTATCTAAGGCTAGTTAAAGGAATGCTTAGTTATTTTTATAGTGTGAAGCCTTAATGGGCCATGCTGTTTTGAGGCTCAGCAGTTTGAAACATCCTCCATATCAATATAAAATGTACATCTTTCACTTCTTCACTTTTTTTCTGAAGGAGTGGCAACACTGGTATATACATAGTTACAAGTTGGTCAATATTGAAAATACTGATGTTTTTTTAGATTATATGTTTTTAATAAATTGTTGGAAAAATCTGTAATGTTTATACTGTCTATCCTACAATATTCAATGTAGGCATGTTCTTTATTTAATAATGGTAGGCTTATGAACGACTTTATGAAGCAGTGATCTGAAATGAAAGAATATTTTTGTGTATGTAATAAATTGATATAATTTGTGCATCTAGTTATTATAATGTTTAGTGTATGGTCAGATGTATGAGTGGGAAACCTTGTGTTTAAATTAATTATGTATTTTTAGGTTTTTATTGTTGGGGCGGAAGCGGAAGCGAATCTTTTTTGCTCTTAGTACATTTTTGAAGAAAATATTTCAAGTTTTCATTTTACCATTTTTTTTTTATTGAACACGAATGGCTTTGCATATAATTCTGAACAATAAATTCCGAGGGAAGTTTGTTTGTAAAAGTTGATATTTATTGCAATAATAGGGTTCATATCTCTGGCTAGAATTGGACACCATTTAATAGATGTTTTGGCAAAAAATATTTTTTCAAGTTCATATTTTACAGACTTTTTTTATTGAACATGAATAACTTTATATATAATTCAGAACAATACTATCATAGGGATTATATTTTGTAAAATCAATATTTATTGAAATTTAATTCAATAATATTTGATATTTTATTTAATTTACCTAATTAAGAACCATATTTTATTGAAATAAATAAATTAGTAGTTTGCAATAAATTTAAATTCTTTTACAGTTTGGTAATTACCAATAAGGTATTCATATATTAATTAAATATGCTGTTATGCATTATAACACTGAATTAATTTAATTATGTAGAATTTATCAAGTGTATTATTATTGTTTCATCATATAACCACAAAGGTTTGGTTTGGTTAATATTAAGCTATTTAAATTTATCTTAGCTGTTCCATATCCTGTTTTATAAATATATTAGTAAATATAATGTAAAAACACAATTAAATATATATTTTAACTTTAGGATATATATTGTTTATTTTTCCAAAATGTTTGCAACAACATGTATAATTATATAAATACAAGCATCAGAATCATTGGAGGATAAATTTAGTAGCTAATGAGTATTAAACAAACCAGCAATTTAAAATCAATGTAACATACATGTTTTAATCTATATTTGCAATAATAGTTGACCCAATAAAAATAAATTATTGTTTCCTTATATAAACAATTTACAATTACCTAATTTTTCTAGATATTGAGAAAAACTCAAATAAAACCATAAAAAACATGTTTTGAAAAGGCTGTGTTTTTTTTTGCAAAAAAAGACACGCTTGTTTTTTTAGTTGCAACTCTAGGAAGGACACAAATTTAACATTTCTAAATTGCTCACAAACTCACCAACATCTCGCAAACAGTGCATCGCAGGGGGCTGACTCATAAAGATGCACCAGAACTGATGCATAAGTCTGCAAAATTGCAATGTCATTCCTTCAATAGTAACGATGCTAAGATGTTATATGTGGAATTCCACACTTTTCCCTAAATACCACAAGCCTTCTACTCGTATATCATAAACGGCAAACGATGGGAAATTGTAGTTCATTTCGAAAGATATGCAATCAAAACTTGATATTTTTGACAAAATATCAAAATTTTACCTGGTTCAGAGTAACATTAAGTCAAAAGGTTTATTTTCTCAGATTTTAATTAACACTTTTAGTTAAATAGACTATCTCCTAAATGGTGCACCCCACACATTTTTTTTCTACTATGCTAAATTGTCTGCACCAATGGTCTACATACCCATTCAAAATCCCAACACACTAACTCCACAAATAACAGAGATAAATGCTGAATTGCTAAAAAAATAAACTAGATGTGCTGAAGACAACTATTGACATTTTTGAACTCGGCTCTGCCAAATTAACTAAGAACAGGTCTCAAACTCAAGTCAGCAAAAACAAATTTCAAATTTATTGGCCAGTGGGGCTATTTATTATATGTAATGAATATATAATGATGAAAAAGGCGAATTCAATATAATTATTACTATTGTGAAATAATTTATACCGGGTTTATTTGTAACATGAAACTGAAACACCGCCATGACTTTTGGGCCTTCCTGTACTTCAAAGGAAAGCAATGACAATAAAAAGTTGACAATCCGAAAACCTAAAAGGGATAAAATGAAGTAATAAATAAAATTGTTCTGAAGAAAAATATTACTTTAAGTTTTATCTAAAATATCATTTTTTCAGACTTGTATGCATCACCTTACTGTCAGATGAAAACCTTCGACCTGACCACAGCGTGTTTTGGATGACTTCATTTCAATTCATAAAGAAAGTGATATCTGGTGTTGATTACAAAGGTGTTCGTGAGATAATGAAGGTATGTCTTTGTCAGATTTGTGGTTAAAACAAAGCTTGGTGAAAGTTTTTATTTTAGCATTGTTTTATTGTTGAGCTTGCATAGCAAAGCTCTACATAGGTGTAGCAATTCCAATGTCTATATTGTTATTATTTCTTTTCATATAGGTTTGATTATTGGTTTTAGTATATTACTAGGTATTTTTATCTACATTTTTTCATCTAGGAAATTTTTTCAACAAAATTTTATTTTTATTTTGGTTTGATTTATGCATCAATGGATTGGAAATAAAGTATACATAAAAAGTCTCTAAGGTGGTTTCTTGATTAAATGACGTTTTCTCACTTTGTAATACCATTTTTGGTTGCCATTTCTTATTTGGCCTTAGAATTTTTTTTGGTAAAATATTTTTCATGTTTTGTTTTTATTTATGCATTAATAGATTGAAAATGAAGTATACATTAATGGTCTCATAAGGTGATTTTTTGATTAAATGATGTTTTTTTTCACTTTGTAACAGCGCTCTTTGCCAGTGTAGCTAATGTGCTGTATAATATTCTATAATAAAAAAAACAAAAAAAAAAACACCATTTTTGATTGATATTTGTGCAGATAGAATTTTTTAATATTACTGAATGAATCATCGCGAGACATTCCAACCATTCGATTGGTGGATTACTAGTAAAACAAAACTATAGATCACTAAAAAATAGTTTTGCTATTACAGTATAACTCTTGCATTATGAAGTATTGTTTGCTTCATAACTCCTAGATATTTGATTTCTCAGGAAGACAGAACACCTGGACAGTATTCTATGATTTGAATCATAGAAAATGAATGTCATTTATAGATAACCATAAAAATTTTATTTTGTGTTGTGAAGTATAAATTTTGTTTATATATAAAATATATACATCAAATGTAAAACAATACAAGTCCAAGTAAAACAATTGCTATAACTTTCATGGTGTTATGTCCAAAATACAAACATGTGAATGTTTTTTTTAGCAAGTATCTACTAACATAAAAATAAATAATACAGTTGTAACATATTAAAACTATAATACAAATTAAATTGTTGGTGAATATAGGTTTTCTAGCTAGTCTTTACACATAATTTACTTTTTGTACCACTTGAAATCCTCTAAAGAAAAAGATTGAAATGCTTCATAATTCATGTACTTTCATAACTCATGTTTGCTATTACTTGGAATGTTCATAACTCACAGTTTATATGATTTAGAAGTTCCATTGTTTAATTTTAGTCAAACAAAGTAAAGCCAACAATAATTTTTATCAAAAAACAGTTATCTCCTGCAGTTACAATTTTCTTACAATAAACTAGATAACAAAATTAATGTTAATTAAAAAGATACGGGAAAATATAGCTATTTAACAAAATTGTGTTAGAATTTTCTTTCTCATAGAGAGTTTTGTATACGATATGTTTCTATCATATGGCTCAAAGATGATAGTTCTATTTTATAGAATATAAATATTATTTATATAATTAAAATTAAATTTGAATGTTTTTGCAGGTATGTCTTGATCGAGCTCGTCTACTTCCTTTGCACTTGCGCCATTCTCAACTGAACCAATGTGAAGCTTTGTGCGATTTTCTGCACTTCATTTTTGATCCAAATGCATCTCTTCTTCCTGGATATTTCATAATTAATGAGTTATTGAAAATTTATCCTGATTATAAAACGTGGCCTCACTGGAAACTATCACAACTTCTCACAGATTTTGTTGATAAATTTCGAAGAGCTGCTCAAATGTTGTCAATTGCTGGTCGACCAAAGTTGAAACCTATTGTAGAGCTTGCAGGTCATGGCAGTCCATTCATCAATTCTTGGAAGTTGGATCCCGTGACCTTGAAGTTCTCATTGAAGGGAGCATTGCCTTACGATCAAGATGTGCTGGATCCCCAGCCTGAGCTGCTGAGGCATGTTTTGAAGCAACCTTATTCTCGAGAGATGATTTGCACAATGCTCGATCTGCAGAAAAAGAAGCAACGCTGTGTGGCCCTGGAAGAGCAACTTGTCGAAATAATGATCGAATCCCTTGATGACTGTGCCGCTGCAGATGCGAATCCACCGCAAGTTGCATCCACTTCCAATTCCACGGACGTTTTTATGCCAAATGGATGCTCTTGTACGCACACTTCCTCTCTTCTGATCTACCTTGTCTTGTATCATTTTATTTCATTCAAGTGCCTCGTTCTTTCACTTCACGAGAAATTGAGCATAACGAAAAACCGGAACGGACGAGATCATCTCATGTGGGTTCTTTTGCAGTATCTTTCTGGAACTATCCAAAAGCACCCTGCTACAGATTTTCATCCAATTCTTCGACTTATAGAATTATTGTATCCAGAACGAGAACCTCTGTCGATGTCGGATTATTCCGATCCCAAATGTGCTTTACAGTTGTCTGCAATCTGTATCCTGATTCACATTCTGAGGAAAGCACAATATGATAATCTCAAGACCCCTCATACTCTTCCTTTAGCGTTTACGGCTCATAATGACTTGATTCAAAATCTAGTTCATAATCCTCAGCTGCATCATCTTGCATCATCCATTCCCACATCAATGAATCCAGATTACCGCATAGCACTTCTTCTTAATGCTTATTCTACCAACCAAGAGGTTTTTCATCGACCAATATTGGCTTTGACAGAGGGTATTCAAGGAAATTTGAAATCTACTGTTCCAATGCCAGGTGTTAATTGTGTTGCATTAGGTAGCACCACACCTCTATCTATGACGCTTTTAGATGCTTTAACAATACATGTGAAGATGAGTCTTATTCATAATGTCAGTCAACATATAACAAAGCAAGCACAAACAAAGTCCACTGTAGCACTTGCTCCAGCTCTAGTAGAAACATATGCTCGATTACTTGTTTATACAGAAACGGAAAGCATAGGAATTAAACATTACATCACCACACTACTTCCAGTTGTGTATAAAAGTCAAGTTTGGGGCATTTTGCATGCATTGTTAGAAATGTTTGCTCATCGTATCCATCATTCTCCTCCTCAATACAGGGTACAACTTCTTTCCACAATTCATCACATGGTTGTTCCTTTAAATACTACAGCCAATATGACACAACTCCACTTGTGCTTAGAAAGTGTTGCCTTGAGATTAATTACTGGGTTAGGCAATTCAGAAGTTATGCCTAGCTTAATGAGATTCTTTAGTTCCGACTCAAAACCAAATGTAATAAGTGCTGAATCTGAAGAACTCAATAGAGTTCTTGTTTTAACAATGGCAAGAGCTATTCATGTAACAGGTTGTGATAGCACTGGTGAGACAGCTCGTTGGTGCCTAGACTTCTTGAAAGCTGTAATGAATAACACACCACACAGTTGGGCTTCACATACTCTTCAATGCTTCCCACCTACAATTGCAGATTTTTATACAAAGTTTGGAAACTCACAGGATAATTCTAGTTTGAAAGATGTAGTCGAAGAAGAATATAGAAAATGGAAATCGATGAGCAATGAAAATGATATAATTGCACATTTTTCACTGCAACGCCATAATCAGTCCACTCTTTTCCTTTGTTTATTATTCAAAATGGTTTTAGAAACTGATAAAGTACCTGCTGAAGCATATCAAGTTTTAGAAAGAGTAGGACCTAGAAAAATGATGGAACATGTCCGTACACTTTGTGATTTTCTAGTTATTGAGTTTTCCAATAGTTCATTAGGAGGATATGTTTCTAAGTGCGTGGACACTATGAATGCGATCATTTGGCAATACAACGTAGTGCCAATTGACAGACTAATGCTGTGCTTGGCCTTACGGACTCAAGAAGGCAGTAGTCAAGCACAAGTGTGTTTGTTCATTATTCAACTTCTACTGTTAAAGTCTTCTGAATTTAGGAATAGAGTGCAAGAGTTTTGTTCTGAAAACTCACCTGAGCATTGGAAGCAAAGTAATTGGTATGAAAGACACATGTCTTTCCATCGAAAGTTTCCAGAAAAATTTGCCCCTGAAAGTTTGTCAACTGTTCAAGGCAGCTTAAGCTCTACACATCAAATGTTACCAATTTATTTTACTAATGTGTGCTTAAGGTTTCTTCCTGTATTAGATTTAATTATTCATCGATATTTGGAGGTCCAACAAGTTCACAAAAGACTTGAAAATGTTCTTGAACAGTTTGGTACTTTGTATAAGTTCCATGATTGGCCGATAACATACCTTTATAACACATTACATTATTATGAAGAAAAGGTCCGGGATAGCACCAAAGTCAAAAGAGATCTAGTATATGCTATTGTCATGTCTTCCCAGGATGTGAAACCTAAAGGTTGGGCATTAACGGAAGATTACATTAAGTTTTTAAATTCTGCACAAGACACATGGACGCCACCTCAATCTTACTACCATAGTCTTATAAAAAGGTTGGTTTATACCATGCAAGGCAAAAATGTTTTCCCAATAATGGAGTGGAGGTTTAATGAATTTGTGAATAGTGGAACTCATGCTCTCCATGTTACATGCGTCGAATTAATGGCTTTACCATTACCTCCAAGTGTTGTTGCTAACAATTTAATTGATACAATATTGAAAGGTTATTGTGAAATTCCAGTGGAAGAAATTCATGATTGGGTTAATGCTGTTGGATTGTTGCTAACTTGGCTTCCCAAAGCATTTTGGATAGTCATTCATGATCGAATTATAGCTCTTCTTCAACGACCTGAATTTACCTCACCAGGCCCAAGAACTTTGAATCCATTTACGATGTTGAACTTGAAACAAATTCTTCCAACAATGAGAGATACAACTGCAGCATTAACTTTGAATTTGGTGCATGCCTTTTGGCATCATGGATCTTTTGGCTTAGTTGGATGTATACCTGAATTAATGAGAAAGAAAATTAGACCAATCTTAGTTTCTGAAGAACAGTTAGTTGTTGTATGTCATCTTGTTGGTCCTTTTCTACAAAGATTCAATTTAGAAGTTTCTCGAAAGATTGTCGACGTTGCAATCGAACTATATGAAGCTCTTGCTGCTGTCGATAAGCGTGTTAGTGAAATGAAATACCAAGACTCGATTTGTGATATTTTATACCACATTAAATACCAATTCACAGGAGACACAATAAAAAATGAAATTGAAGGAATCATTAGAACTCTAAGACCATCTTTACAATTAAGATTGAGATTTATTGCTAGGCTCAATATAGATTCCATAGATAATACAACTGGTACTGTAAACGGATCAAATAGTTCTATGACTCCTTCATCGAACACTAGCACAACAGCAAATACTTCTATCACCACAGCTACAACTGCCATTGCAAACCCAACCAATTCTTCCACTACAAGTGTACCTTCAATTAGTGCTGGATCAAATTCATCTATTGATAACTCAGCATTGTCAAGCACTAATCCTTCTTCTGCTGCAATTAATCTGCCTATTTAAAGGCATTTAGTGAAATAGAAGTTCCATTCAAGTTTTATTACTTTCCATCATAAGCAGTTGAACAATTCGTATCTTTAGCTAACTTTTGGAACTCCGTTTTGAAAGGTGTTTATATTATATTTTTAATATTTAGTTTATTATCTTTTTGTAATTATCTTTGCAATCTAATCAGCTTTTTTTTAAAACCTATTGCCCTGAAAATATTGTTCTTTTTTCTGAAAGGTCATATTTTTTGTTTTTAATGCATCAAAATTATTGACATTTTTATTTTATCTTTCCCAATTAAGAACATAAATTTTAGAGTACTAGTCTTATTGCATACCTGTGTTCAGGCCGACTCTACTACATAAAATTTTGAATATTACAAAAAACCATTGGAAACACAACTGGTAGCATAGATACCAACCATAATCGTGATATCGACCTATATTTTCTTAATCTCTGATCAACTTTGTTGATCTTGGATCATCTATTTTAACATTGATAGAACAACAAATAAATTAATCTCGTATCAAGAAAAGAAGGGCCGAGAATGTATTGTGTAAAAGGGATTTCGATGTGAAAGGCCCGTAGTAGAATTGGCGTTGCCTGTATGTAATTCTAAAGTTGGAAACAAAACTTTTGTATATATTTGAAATTTTGATGAATTCATAATTACTGTTTCATAATTTAATTTTAAGTACAATGTGGGAATTTTCCAGATTATTCAGAAATAATCATCAATTAAGGGTTTTGATTGGTTTCTGATAAAATTGAATTGTTCATAATATGGTTTCCAGTTAATTTTATTTTGTACCTCAACTGAATGTTTTCCTTTTTGATAAGTGTAAATATATTTGAAATATAATCTTGTTTCATTAGAAGTTTGGTTCATATGGATACCATATTACAATGTTATTGTGTTATCCCATCGCACATTGGTCAAATAGTGAAAAAAATAATTCCATAGAGCAATTTTGAAGACTATTTCCTATACAGCATTTATTGTTGTTGTTGTCGACCCCACTCCAGCCTCGCCAGAGAGGATGGAGCCCTCACGCCGGAGGATCCAACCCCCATCCCAGCAGGTCCGACCATCGGGCAAGCAGCCCCGC
>JARUHE010097707.1:0-24592 GCA_031471125.1 Archaeomysis grebnitzkii
TCAGCTGGTACTGTCCCCTATAACAAATACACAAGTAGCATCAGAATGTGAAGTAACATTGGTTAACCCTTAAAAGACAGAACTTTGATGTACATATGGCCTATGTAATATGATAGCTCATCATTTAGGGTTAAAGTATAAATACATTTTCTTGATTCTTTGATTCGAACAAACACTCACAAAACTATAAATCCATTGGCTGATACATCACATACAAAGACTATACAGCTCAGAGTGAAAATCAGAAAAATAACAACTGCTACCGATTTCAATTACAAAAATAAAATTATGTAGTGCTATCAATGGAGGAAATATTTGGCTTAAATTAAGTTATACCTCAATTTTTTATACCCAAATTGTTGATATTTTAGACTTTTGTAGATATGAAAGTATTCTTCACAGATCTCTTTCTTAACCCTTTACGCCCTGAATTAATTTTTAAAAGTGAAAACAAATCATTTTACTTTTATTGTGTCTATTAAGTGGTAGGGAGTTGGTATATGTTGTACACATTTTATTGTTCTATATTGCCCAAACTAAACAGAACATGTTCCATAATCGTCACACTCGGTTGTTAGACTCCACAAATGTAATTAATCTCGCTATAAACCATTATTTTCCAAGTGGCGAATTCGTCACATACGGGCTTAAAGGGTTAAGAAACACAATATTGTCAAAATAATTGACACAAATTAATGAGAACACCTGAGCTATATTTTGATATTTTATGAAACAGGGCAGCTGTCTCAAAGAGGATCATTTTCTCAAACAAATAGAATTTAATATTCTGCACCTATCAACTAATACCAATACCTAAAGTACAAAAGCACAATGCTAAACATGGCATGAAACAGTTGTAACCTCAGTAGAACCTTTGCTCTAGTGTAAAAAAAAATACATAAAATGAAATATCAACTACAATACAATGACTATCATAAAAATTAACATTTCTTTGTTGATTATGTTTTCAAATTATCACAAATTTCCATTTATAGAAATATTATGAATAGAAGAGGTTGTTTTCTGAAGGACTTGGTAGAATTTGGTGTTCCAGGTGACGACTCCTAATATGCCTTGTCAGATTGCCATTTTGTGTGGTTTGGTATGAACATAGATGACATGCGAACGGTTTTTCTCCTGTATGAGTGTACCAATGTTTGCGTAAGTTATTCTTGTCATCGCATTCGTAGTCACAGTCTTGACACCCATATTTTTTTGTTCTGCCTGGATTGCTTGTAAAATCAGCTGGTACTGTCCCCTATAACAAATACACAAGTAGCATCAGAATGTGAAGTAACATTGGTTAACCCTTAAAAGACAGAACTTTGATGTACATATGGCCTATGTAATATGATAGCTCATCATTTAGGGTTAAAGTCTAAATATATTTTCTTCATTCTTTGATTCGAACAAACACTCACAAACCTATAAATCCATTGGACTATACAGCTCAGAGTGAAAATCAGAAAAATAACAACTGCTACTGATTTCAATTACAAAAATAAAATTATGTAGTGCTATCAATGGAGGAAATATTTGGCTTAAATCAGGTTACCCCTAAATTTTTCTATACCCAAATTGTTAATATTTTAGACTTTAGTAGATCTGAAAGTATTCTTCATAGATCTCTTTCTTAAGAAACACTATTTTGTCCAAAAAAATTGTCCCAAATTAATGTGAACACCTGAGCTGTATTTTGATATTTTATGAAACAGGGCCGCTGTCTCAAAGAGGATCATTTCCATTAACGAATAGAATTTAATACTCCGCCCTTATCAACTATTACCAATACCTAAAGCACAAAAGCATAATGCTAAACATGGCATGAAATATAGTTGTAACCTCAGAAGAACCTTTGCTCTAGTGTAAAAAACTTCATGAAATGAAATATCAACTACATTACAATGACTATCATAAAAAGTAACATTTCTTTGGAGATTATGTTTTCAAATTATCACAAATTTCCACTTATAAAAATATTATGAATAGAAGAGGTTGTTTTCTGAAAGGCTTGGTAGTATTTGGTGTTCCAGGTGACGACTCCTAATATGCCTTGTCAGATTGCCATTTTGTGTGGTTTGGTATGAACACAGATGACATGCGAACGGTTTTTCTCCTGTATGAGTGTACATATGTTTGCGTAGATCAGGTTTGCTGTTTGATTGATAAGCACAAACTTGGCATCCATACATTTTCAGTCCCACTTCATTGCTTCTAAAGTCTGTTGTTGCTGTGCCCTATAACAAACACACAAGAGTGTCAAAACAAGAAAAAAGTAATCTTAGTTAACCCTTAAAAACATGAAATCTAAGTCTTTTCTTGTAGGGTCAATGTATCAAAAGAGTTTCACCGGCCATTAATAGAAAGTAACATTCATTAACATATGTCACTGATAAGAATTATAACATACTTCATTTTACATCATAAACCACAAGTTTAATCTTCATTTTGTCAACTACAATATTGACTGCAAGACAATGCAAATGATAAATGGTTGTCACTCGAGAAATAACCGTACAACATACACTGGGAGAAAATAAAAAACTTTAGTTGCACAACATCTATTGAAACCATCCATTTTAGGTTCATAAAAAAACATACTTATTTCAGATTTACAATATATTATAACATTGATTTCAACTACATAACCTCATTTAATATATACAAAAGCATAATAGCTAGAATTTTCAACTCACTTTATTTAAATTTACAGCTTTCAAAACACTATCACACTTTGTCAATTACAAGTCTTACAATCTGTACCGACAAATATTTTGTCAAACTTAAAATATATTAAAAGTAATTCATCTCAGCTTCACAAATATATTATTACATATTCAAATATTCACAATGATCACAAATTTCAAATATGTTTATGAATAGTAGAAGTTATTTTGCGAAGAACTCGGTGGCATTTCCTGCCCCAGATGACGATTCTTGATGTGTTTTGTTAGATTGCCATTTTGTGTAGTTTTGTACGGACATAGATGGCATGCGAACGGTTTTTCACCCGTATGGGTGTACATATGTTTGCGTAGATCTGGTTTGTGGTTCGTTCGATATGCACACACTTGGCATCCATACATTTTCAGTCCCACTTCATTGCTTGTAAAGTCTGTTGATGCTGTGCCCTATAACAAACACACAAGTGTCAAAACTTGGAAAAGGTAATTTTAGTTAACCCTTAAAGACAGACATGAAATCTAAGTGCCTTTCCTTTTAGGGTTTAGGTATCAAAAACTTTCACAGTCCATTAATATAAAGAAACATGTGCCATGGATAAGGATTATAACATACTTCATTTTACATCATGAACCACAAATAAATGACATCAGCAAGGTATGTCTACTCATGGAAGTCATCTTCATTTTATTTCTAGTTTAAACTTCATTTTGTTGACTACAATATTGATTGCAAAATGATGCAAATGATAAATGTTTGTCTTTCGAGAAATAACCCTACAACATACAGCGGGAAAAAACACAATAATTCAACTACATAACCTCATTCAATATACAAATGAAAGCACACTAAAATTTTCAACTCCCTTCATTGAAATTTGCAGTTTTACAATCTGTACTGATAAAGATTTCATAAAAATTAAACTTATAAAAAGTAATCAGTTTAAGCCTCACAAGTATGATATTACATGGTCAAACGTTTTTTATGGTGAATAATATAAAGCAAGAAAAAAAAGAGTAGAAATACAAGTATTAAAAAAATCATCAATATAATATAAAAAAAACCATAGAAACAATGCTAATCTGTTTATAAACCACAGTTCTAATGTATTTTATTTGATTTGAAAACATTTCAACAATAACAGGACATTTTATTATGTTTTTATTTATTTTTTTCAACTATTAACAATAACATATTATATTATGTATATATTATATTTTTCAAATGATCACAAATTTCAAGTAAAAGCCTTTTCATAAATGGCTTGGACATCTAGGAATACTTTCATACCTATTCATAAAAACATTTATAGAGTATTAATGGAAGGGATTTGTTTGTAAAGCAAAGCTACCAGATTGATGAGGAATGGACAGCATATCTTGTTCTGGATGGCGAGACTTGATGTGTCTCTTCAAAGAACTACTTTGTGTAGTTCTATAAGGACACAGATTGCATGCGTATGGTTTCTCCCCAGTATGAGTGTACACATGTTTGCGTAGATCAGACTTTATGTTGCATTCGTAGCTACATTGTTGACATTTGTGTCTTTTCCATCCTCCTTCTATGCTTGTGAATTCTGCTGGTGCTGTCCCCTATAATATACACACAAGTAGTGTCAGAATATGAGGTAACTTTAGTCAACCCTTAAAAGACGAACTTTGCTGTACATATGGCTTACACAATTAGATAGCCCGTCCTTTTAGGGTTGAAGTAGGAATTTTTGTTGTTGTTCATTGAACCAAACAAATATTTACAAATCCAAACACAGATAATGATTAACTACAATATAAACAGATGTAATTACCGTGGAACTTTAATTCATCTGTTCCAAATGAATTTATTTGAAAACAAAAAAATTATACTACATTAATCCTATAACGTCTGGACAGTTATAGTCATAAGGATCGAAATGCGTTGAAACTTTTATTAAATTAGTCATTATTGATTGTAAAGAATTCTTTACATCTGAAGTTATAAGGTTAATATCAATACAAATGACCTGTTTCAGCCTAAAATAAGATAGTTTTGCATATTAAAATGTATTTGGAGATAAAGAATATGCACTGAAAAAAAAGCTGTTAGCTTGCATAGCTCACCGATATAGATACATTTAAAAAGTATGAAGTAACTCTAGGTTGCCAAACATAAATGAACATTTCACCATATAATAAAAATATATAAGCAATTTCCTTTCCAAATATGCCTAAAAGTTGTTAAGATTTATTGTAAAATTTCACTTCACACGCAATTTACTTTCAATTTTAAGATAAAAACAGGCGAGTATTTTTGTTGTTGTTTCTAACTATATATATATATTTATATATATAAAATGTAGATAGCTATATTGTTTTAATTTAGTAATTAAGTATTGTAATGATATAAAAGAAATTTACTTATCAAACACAACTTATATTGACTACCACCAGGTGATTTTCCTTGTACAGATAAGTCACCAATATCAGTATGTTTCAGGAATTTGGTCAAAATGAAGATAAAAACCCGAAATGAAAGTAATTATCTGTTATTTGAGGTGCATACTAATGACAAACAATTGATATATTATTGTTTTATTATGTATATCATAATTCATGCAAGAGGGTTAAAGAAGAAAAAATAAAACTATGAAACAAGTTCAATACCTGGATAAGCTATACCAATGTGTTTATGACCAAACGTCCATTATACTTTTTTAATGTAATTATTTTATTTACCGATTTCAAATCATCCAACCATAACAGCATTTTTCATTTTTGTTTTTTCAACCATCAGAACTAATATTTTCATGGGTAAGATCATTTCTTAACAAAAAGCAATGCTACTTG
Source organism: Archaeomysis grebnitzkii (assembly GCA_031471125.1). Taxonomy (NCBI): domain Eukaryota; kingdom Metazoa; phylum Arthropoda; class Malacostraca; order Mysida; family Mysidae; genus Archaeomysis; species Archaeomysis grebnitzkii. The sequence goes on from JARUHE010097707.1 coordinate 5,505, forward strand.
ATCTTCATCTGGTTGAAATGGAAAAAGAAATGCTTGTTTTCAGCAGAAAGCATCAACGTAATCAAGGCCTTACATATTAATTATTGTGGCATTGTTAAATTGGCAAACAAAGGGTTTTTAAATATTATATTTTTCAAATTACCACACAATAATAAACATTCATAAATGGCATAAAGGTCTAGGATCATTTTGACAACAGTTTGTAAAAATTTTCATCGAGGCTATGAATGTTTGTGAAGGTAAGCTACCAGATTAATAAATAATTGACGTCATTCCATGTTCAGGATGACGACTCTTAATGTGTCTTGTCAAATTGCTACTGTTTGTAGTTCTGTAAGAACATAGATTACATGCATAGGGTTTCTCCCCAGTATGAGTGAACACATGTTTGCGTAGATCAGACTTTATGTTGCATTCGTAGCTACATTCTTGACATTTGTGTCTTTTCCATCCTCCATCTATGCTTGTGAATTCTGCTGGTGCTGTCCCCTATAATATACACACAAGTAGTGTCAGAATACGAGGTAACTTTAGTCAACCCTTGAAAGACAAACTTTGATGTACATATAGCTTATGTAATTTGATAGTCCATCCTTCTAGGGTTGTGGTATATATGTATATATAAACTTTTATCGAACAAAAATTCACATGCCTAAAAATTCATACTTGATGCAGCACCAACAAAGAGTGAACACCAAAAAAAGATTGCTACTGATTTAAAGGACATGAAATCAATTTCTGTAGTGCTATTAATGGAAAAATATCAGCTTTGGATCTTATGCTACTAATTTTTTTTAATACAAATCTTGTTATATTATAGATGTTTAGCCCAATCTTCATATATTTATTGAAAAAAAATTGGGTGAAAAATTATATAATACGCTTGCCACAGAGCTGCTAATTAAATTTCTTGGAACACAAGGCGACATTTTCAAAATTATTTTCCTCAAGCCATTGAATTTAACGCCCTGCTCTGATCAACAATTACTAGTACATAGAGCACAACTTTAATTTCATTACTTAACAAACATGAAAATTAATGGGGCAATCATTGTTACAAACTACTCTGAAGGTTATGTTTTCAAATGATCACAAATTTACATTAATAGTAAGATGATGCATGGAAGATGTTTTGTGAAGAGCTTGGTGGAATTTGGTGCTCCATATGACGATGTTTCATATGCCTCCTCAAATTGACATTTTGTGTAGTTTTGTATGGACATAGATTGCATGCGAAAGGTTTCTCTCCAGTGTGAGTGAATACATGTTTGCGTAGACTGTGGTTGTCAGTGCATTCGTAGCCACATTCTTGGCATCTGAATCCTTTCCTTTCATTTCTTGCAAATTTCATTGATGCTGTTCCCTACAATACACACAGAAAAGCATCAATAAATTTCTTTATTCATTGAACCAACCATCCATTTTTTTTATAGATTTAGAAATCTATAAACTCTGATGGTTAGGCTTTTCCAGGATATGAAAAACAAATTTCATCAGCCATAGATGGCACTATAATGAGATGTTATTCAGCACCAAGAACCACAAATAAACTGTTACTTTGCATGAAATAAATGGCATTTATCGTTAAATTTTAAAAAAAACACTACGGTTTATATTAAATAGAAATTGATAATGAACTATGTTGTAACTCCACAAACAAAAACTTCAAAAACTTTATTTATAAAATTAGAAAATAAATCAACACCGAAAATATAATTTTTGCATTAATACTATGAGCCACTTTTAAATAAAAAAGATTTCTATCCCTAGATATAGAAAACTTTTTTTCCATGTTAAAACTGAAAAATGTATAATTACGAATCAAACATTTTGACCAAAATGTCCAGATCCGTAATTTTTGAGAAAAAATACGCTTATAATATGAACCAAAAGTGGAAACGATTAAAAATAAACTCATAACTTCAAACGACTTTGTTGTTGAATGAAAACTGAAATAACTTTAAAGTTCTTCCAACTTATTTTTGGATTAAACTTAAAAAAAATAATGCTTCACAATTTTAACTAGAAGTTCATAAACAATTTGTTACGTAACTTTTTGTAATTCTAACTAATTAAAATAAAACAAGCAATAAAGATTTAAAGTTTGATAAAACTATTTCAAACATAGTAAAAAAGTTGTTGAAATACATTTTTTAACCTCAAACATAAAATTATAAAAAAAACTGTTGATAAAACATAAATTCATCCATCTCCATCCCACAATGAGTAGTGGTTTGATTTAATATATAGGAAGTGGTATTAATAAAAAACATTGTTTGCATAGGGTCATATTTTTATTTCTAAATTACAACAATCTTATTATTCTTATATATAATAATGAAATCTTTCTTACAATACAAGTAAATTATATCACTCTTGTTATTCACATATATAATAAAATCTTTTGAAAACCAAAATAGCTTGAAAATTGAACAAAGCGAAATCATCTGCCGAACCTATTCTACTTGCCAATATAAAATAATTTTGCATTTACAAAAAATGAGAGAAATTTGATAAGTAAAACACTATATGCAAGGACACAACTTTCTTCAATCTAAAAATTTACACAAATTAGTCATTAACTTGTCATTAAATTTTTTTTGTAAGCAATGTTCTCTTTTCTGTAAATTGGGTGACTACAAATCTTCAATACTTAAATGTATCTGTTTTTCTCAGACATGGAAAAATAGCATACCGAGGACAAGCCATGATCTGAATAATGAAACAGTTTCAACCCTGAAAGCCAAACATTTTTTAAAAAAGATTTCTTTTCAAGTGCCAACATGTTTTTTATAAATCAAACACTACATTCAATTTAACCATAATTCAATTTATTTGTTTAATCCATTTATTTTCATTAATGTGAGAGTTCAAACAGCACAAAAAAAGTAATACATTTAAATCATTCAATTTGGTAGTTTGGTTTGTAAGAATAATAGGTTTATAATCCTAACTTTTTTTTCCAAAAAAAATGTCAAATTAATGAAATTTGAATTTAAAGGTACTGCTATATAACATTTCTGGCTTAGCTTTTCACCACAGACCCATACATAAAGGTCACTTAAGCTTTACTTGGCTTTATTAAGCACAAGTTTACATTATATAGGCTAGTCTTATGATAGCTATACCGACGGACATATTTGAGGATCATATTTTCTCAATGAACACAAATTTCAGCCAATATGCTTATGAACAGTAAAAGTTATTTTCTGAATAATTTTGAGGCATTTCCTGGCCTTGATGACGCTTCTTAATGTGTCTTCTCAGATTTCCATTTTGTGTAGTTTTGTATGGACATAAATTGCATGCGAAAGGTTTCTCACCTGTGTGAGTGTACACATGTCTGCGTAGATCATTTTTATCCCTGAATTGATGTGGGCAAACTTGGCATTTGTACCTTTTAATTTCGACACCATTGCTTGTGTATACTGCTGATGCTGTCCCCTATAATAAACACACAAGGGGTGTCAAAATGTGAACAAGTAATTGTAGTTAATCCTTATAAGATACAAGTCTGATCTCCATATGGCCTATGCAGTCTAAACCTATCCTTAGAGTTAAGAATAAATTTTCACCATTTATTGAACCAAATAAACATTCATAAACTTGCTAGGTGGATACAGCACCCATACAGATTTGGATGGTTAATTTTTTTCTTGGTATTACAGAATATGAAAAATAAGAAGTGAGGATAGCCAGTGATTCACATTTTGAATATAGCTACTCATTTAGAACCGATAATCAAACAAATAGGCCCTATTAGGCTTAAATATATTTTTTATTTTCCTACCTATATACATTTTTTTATTATAGATAGTCAAGATGGTTTTCATTAACCTTTGTTAACAAAACCTTTCTGTGAGGTCAAAATATATTGACACAAAATTGAATAGAAGATTCACCTCAGGGTAATGTTTTTTTTTTTAAATTCAATACAAGAAGATTAGTCATGATCCCTTGGATGACACAGATGTGATCTCAGAGGAAAACATTGGCTTATGCAAGATTCTTAGAAACTTGCATCAACTGTAACTTTATTACAAAGATGCATACAAAGGTAACAAAATGTGCATTGGTAAATAATATAAACAAATACATTTAATCGATCAACAATTTCAATGAATAGTTCATGAATAGAATAAATTCATTTCTGGAGAACTTAGCGGCATTTGATGTCCCAGATGACGATTTTTAATGTGCCTCTTCAAGTTGCTATTTTGTACAGTTCTGTACGGACAGAGGTGGCATGCATACGGTTTCTCACCCGTGTGAGTGTATAAGTGCCTGCGTAGGTTGTTTTTCTCAAGCGTTTCATAGCCACATTCTCGGCATCTGTGCCTTTTCATTCCATCTTCATCACTTGTAAATTCTATTGATGCTCTCTCCTACAACACAAAGAGTGTCAGAATTAACCTTTAAAAAGAGAAGCTTTGATGTACATGTGGCCGAATGTAATTTAATAGCCTGTCCTCATAAGGTTGATTTACCTTTCATTGAACCCATAATATTTCAAACACACATTAATACATCTATAGATTCATGTCAATGTTACAACTGCACAAAAGACTTGTATATGCTAGTTCAACAACAAAAATAATACTTACTAAGTACAGCTTTTATAAAGTATTTTTAATCAAACTATTCAATCTTTAAAGAGATTTGACGACTTGAAAAATACAATCAGCAAGGCCAAATCATGTTCAGAAGATTGAAATACAATTACAACCCTGGCACTCAAACTGGTTTTTCAAGAAATGTTTTTCATTAATTGCAGTCATATCTTCAATTTCAGCATAAAAATAAATAAAATGACATCAAGTTGACTCCTATTTTCATTAATGAGAATAGAGACATCACAAACAAATAATACATTTTAAGCCATTCGATTTCTGATTTGGTTTGTAAGAATAGGTTTATAATATTAGCTTTCTCGAACAAACTGCTACCTAAATTAATGAAATTTGAATTTCAAGGTCATATTACAAATCATGAAAAGACAATGAACATTAAATATCTTGATATGTTTTTTTTAGCCTTTTTAGAAGAACTCAATATTTAATCATTATTTTTTAATACATTTAACATGAAGCTTGAAAAACATCTTGTGTGGTCGTTGTTAACCGGTTGCACAAATTATGCCAGAAAAGTTACATTTAGTTTGATACAACATTCAACTTTATGAATGTATGCTAGTCTTGTGATAAAATTATAGATACAGACATCTTTGAAGATTTTATTTTCATTATGATCACAAGTTGCAACTGAAATGCTTAGGAATAGTAGAAGTTATCTTCTGAAGAAATTTTCAGCATTTCCTGGCCCTGATGACGATTCGTAATGTGTCTTGTCAGATTGCCATTTTGTGTCGTTTTGTACGGACAAAGACTGCATGCAAACGGTTTTTCACCTGTGTGTGTGTACACATGTCTGCGTAGATCGGGTTTACTGTTGAATTGATATGCACATACTTGGCATTTGTATCTTTCATTGCTTGTAAATTCTGCTGGTATGATCCCCTATAATATACACATAAGTCTTGTCAGAATGTGAAAAATGTATTTAGCCCTTAAAAGATGGAACTTTGATTTACATGGCCCATGCAATCCAAGTCAATCTTTTCAAGGTTAAGGTATGAATAAATTTTAATCAATTAATGAACCAAACAATATTCATAAACTTATATATACAGATTTATACGGTTAATGTTATCCTTAATATTAAACATATGTACAAATTCAGAAATTATGACTGCTAGTGATTAACAATATATTTGAAATCTAACTGTTTGATGTTATTTATGAAACAAAAAGGCCAATTTGGCTTTATTTATTTTACATTTATTTTTTCAATTAGAGTATATAAATTTTATTTAAGTATATTGTCTAATTAAAGCTCTTTATTGGATCGAACTATCAGTGCCATTAAGAATACTTTTAATTATATCAGTTTCATTATTGATTTATTAGCCCTAAGTAGATATTATTCTATCTATTCTATTAACAGGAATATTTCCAATTGTCAACAATGATCATTTTGGAAATGTTACAAGTCATATCAACAACATAACACTGAACAACGGTTATGATCCCAGAGGAAAACTTGTCTCCAAAACTTGCATCAACTTAATTTTTTATTACAAAGATACCAACAAAATAGTATGGGAGCGTTCATTAAAAATATAAACAAACATCTTTGAACATTATGTATTAAAATGATCAAAAACTTCAACTATTAGTTCATGAATAGTGTAAATTCACTTCTGGATAACTTAGCGGCATTGGCGGTTCCACATGACGATGTTTAATGTGCCTCTTCAAGTTGGCATTGTGCGTAGTTTTGTACGGGCATAGATGGCATGCGTACGGTTTCTCACCTGTGTGAATGTACATATGTTTGTGTAGGTTGGTTTTCTTAATCGTTTCATAGCCACATTCTTCGCATCTGTGCCTTTTCATTCCATCCTCATTGCTTGTACATGCTGTTGTTGCTCTCTCCTATAACACAAAGACTGTTATAAGCAAGCATGAGTAAATGCTATGCATAAAAAGCTGTGTTTGTATATTCAAAAAGTTTCTAAGTTTGTATAATTGTTGAATATAATTTTATATTAATAGATTAACACTTTTTTCATGTTTCCAACAAAATTCGCTCTAAAACTTAGTTAATAATGAATTGGATGAAAAAGTCTAAAAGCTTCTAAAATGTTCATTACTTAAAGAAATATAATTTTTTAGCAAAAAAAAAGTCCTTCAGGCATTCTAATTTAGAATCTCCAGGTCATTCTATAAAAACCTTCAAATACAAATCTTTGAACCATGAATTTCAACTTTCTTATAAAATGCAGGTTTCAATAAGTAAATACTGATTTCACAAAAAAAAATCCTTAGTTACACCAGTGTAGAATGTGGTTCTTTATTTTCATTTAAACAAACTTTTCTGTAAAAACAATTTTTTTAGTATTTTAAAAAAGTGCAAAATTGCGGTAGCCCAGAAACCATCCGCCGCACCAGCAACAACGACCCAAATCAGAAGTCAGTTATTGAAGCTGTTTTTCAAACACAGGTTAATAACCCTAGGAAACAGAAATTTGGATGTACAAATGGCCTGTCCAAATAACATTTTATTTTTCTTTCCAATTCACAAACCTATAAATTAATGTATTAAACTGATGTAGACTAGTTCAAACTGGTTGAGCAATAATTAACGACATTTTGAAGGATTTGGTGTACAGAACTATACTTTCATTCACAAGATCTATATAGAAAGGGTGAGATATTGTGTTCAATGATACTACTTTCTTTTCATATACATAGAAATGTGCAAAATTATTTTTTTTTGCAAATTACTTTTTATTTTCTGCAACAATGGGTAAAAATTTCTAGATTTGAAACAAAATCATTTTGAGGACAAACAATGGTCAGTAGATTGAGATACAACTCTGATGGTGGAATGTTATTTTAAAAAAAAATATTTTCAAACACCCAAAACTATCTTTAATGTTATCAAAACATAAACCAATTCTTCAATAGGTAATAAATAACTCAAAATATAATTCAAGATGACTTCACCTTAATCTTTTTTATTAACATGAAAAGTAGTGGAGTGTTCTAGTTATTCCAGAAAAGTAACATTTAATAAGGGTTAGTGCAGTATTTAGCTTTATTATTTTATGCTCATCTTAGGACAACAATTATACCAACTGTTGAAGATTTTATTTTCACAATGATCACAATTTTCAAATAATATGCTCATGAGTAATAAAATTGATTGTCTGAAGAATTTTGCGACATTTCTTGGCTCTGATGACGATTCTTAATATGCCTTCCCAGATTTCCCTTTTGTGTAGTTTTGTATGGACAAAGACTGCATGCGAATGGTTTCTCTCCTGTGTGAGTGTACATATGTATGTGTAGATGGGTTTTATCTCTGAATTGATATGCACACACTTGGCATTTGTATCTTTCCATCCGGACATCATCACTTGTAAATTCTGCTGGTACTGTTCCCTATAATATACACACAAGTAGTGTCAGAATGTAAAAGAGTAACTTTAGTTAACCCTTAAAAGATGGAACTTTGATATACATATACATGGGCTATGCACTCTAAGTCAATCTTTTCAAGGTTAAAGTATGAATAAATTTTAGTCATTCCATGAACCAGACAACATCCATAAAATTATAGATACATAGGTGAACACAGCACCTGTACAGATTTATATGATTAAATTTTTTCTCAATAATACATGTGCAAATTTAGTAATCATGACCGTAAGTGATCAACAGTATATATGAACTCTAACTTTTATAACATTCACGAAATAATAGTCTATTTGGATAAACTACAATAATTCTTTCTAATTAGGGTTTGTTATTTTTGTTTTAGGTTTATCAGACTATTATAGCTCCTGTATAAATTTAAACTGTTCAGTGTCAATAATGAGTTTTACTTGCATTTTCAATTATATTTATTTTGTTTATTGTATATCTTCAATCTCTTTTTCATGGATATTTTTTATAAGAATATTTTTAAAGGTGAAAAATGTTGCCTCAGTTATGATCCCTTGAGTGAGCCACAGCTGTGACCCCAGATTATCACAAACAAACACAAACTTCAATACAAAGATACCCCACAAAGTAATGAAAAGTAAAGTTCATTGCCAAAACATAATGAATATTGTTGAAGATTATACATTGAAATGCTAAAATTTTTAAGAAGAGTGCAAGTTCATTCCGAGGATATTTCCCGGATGACGACTGTTAACATGTCTCTTCAAATGGGCTTTGTGTGTAGCTTTGTATGGACATAGATTGCATGTGTACGGTTTCTCGCCGGTGTGAATGTACATATGCCTGCGTAGGTTGTTTTTTCTAGTTGTTTCATAGCCACACTCTTGGCATTTGTGTCTTTTCCATCCAGCTTCATTGCTTATAAGTCCTATTGATGCTCTCTCCTATAACACAAAAAGTGTTAGAAACAGCCTGTTTATTTAAGGTGAAGACAACACAAATGTTTACCATTCATTGAATCAAATAAATTTTAACCTTTCAAACACATTGACAAACCTATCAATCTATGTTAATGTTGTTACAATCATATGAAAGACTGATGTAAGCTAGTTTAGTCACCATATTGTGGAGGAAACTGTATACATAAATATATTTTCACATTTACAAAAAATGATAAATCTTTCACATCTATATTGAAAAGGTAAAATATTGTACAGCATACAAGTATACTTACTTTCATTTAAACTTTTTCACAACATTGGCTAAGTATAATTGATTTAACACTAAGATTTACAAAACCATAACTGATCAAGTTTTGAGCCATAATCAGAAGAATGAAACAATTGCAACCCTAGAACTTAAACTTAAAGAAAATTTGATTTAAATTGCTAACACTTTTATTAGCTAAACAATACCTAAAATATTAACCATAACTTGATTACATTTCTAGATTTCTAGACTTGAAACATGAGCAAGGACAACTCATGATCTGAAGATTGAAATACAATTTCAACTGGTACTCAAAATAATTTTTCAAGTAAAGAAATGTTTTTAACGGCCAACATATTTTCAAAAGCTCGATTATCTTGAATCTACCAAAAAATATTCTAATTTTCATTTTTATACAATTTATAAAGTTCATTTATCTATTTTCATTAATTTAAGAGTTTGAACATCACAAAACCTTCATTTACATCATTTGATTTTTTGGTTTAGTTTATGAGAAAATCTTTTTTAACAAAGCATCCAAATTGAAACAAAGTTGAAATGCAAAACACTGCCATATAGTACATACGATATAACAGCACATTAAATAACTTTCCTGCCTATGTTAGAAAGTTTAACTTTTTCATACATAGTTTACTAAAGTATACTTCACAGATCACATAACCCTTACATAAAATTAAGCATGAAAAGTAGTATGTGTGTTCTAGTTATGCTATAAAAGAAAAATTTCGTGAGGGTTGTTATAACATCTAATTATAGTATTGTATGCTAGTCTTATGACAACAATTATAACTGATATCTTTCAAGATTATATTTTCACAATGATCACAAATTTCAACTAATATGCTTATGAATAGTAAAAGTTATCTTCCGAAGAATTTTGCGGCATTTCTTGACTCTGATGACGCTTCTTAATGTGTCTTCTCAGATTTCCATTCTGTGTAGTTTTGTATGGACAAAAACTGCATGCAAATGGTTTCTCTCCTGTGTGAGTGTACATATGTCTGTGCAGATGCGTACTATCTCTGAATTGATGTGCACACACTTGGCATTTGTACCTTTCAATTCCGACTTCGTTGTTCACAAGTTCTGCTGGTACTGTCCCCTATAATATACACACTAGTGTCAGTATAAGTTTTACTTCATTTTAGTTTATTTTGGGTCTTTCTAACTAGATCCAATTTATGGGGATCCTAAGGGGTATTTTAATTATAATAAAATTAAAGGAAAGTAGCTTTATTAAACCCTTAAAAGATGGAACTTTGATCTACATATGGCCAATGCAATCCAAGTCCATCATTTCAGGGTTAAAAATATAAATCAACTTTCAACTTTCATTGAAAAAAATAAACATTCATAAATTTATAAACACATAGGTAGATTCAGCACAGATTTTTGTTTAAAACTAAGGACAATTGCAAAATCAGAGGCTATGACCGCTGCTTTTTAATGGATTAGCATTCTGCACTCATCAACAGCCCTTAAATGAAACATAGTTGTGATCAGGTCAATGCTTTAGGCTTCCACATTGCCCACTCCAATAGTAATTAGTAGAGAATGTGGCAAGTATAGCTCTAAAGCATTGCCCTGGTAGTGATCACAGAAAATTTTCATCTAATATTCTAAAATAGTAGAAATTTATTTCTGAAAAAAATAAGTGTATTTGATGTTCCAGATAATAAATGTTGATGTGCCTCTTCAAATTGGCATTGTGCAGAGTATTATAAGGACATAGGTTTCTCATCAGTGCAAGTGTACACATATTTGGATAGATTGTTTTTTTCTGGTTGTTTCATTGCCACATTCTTGGCACCTCTACATTTTCATTTGATCTTCAGTGTTAGTAAATACTAGTGATGCTCCCTGCTATAATACAAGGAGTTTTAGAGGTAATCCATTAGAAACAGAAACAATGTGCATATCCTATGGCCTATATAACTGAATAGCTGACCTTTTAGGGTTAAGGTATAAAAAAAATTGACTTTTCACTAAACCAAAATATTTTTGATGTTTTATCCACATGAACAAACCTTATAAACACAAATTACCGTTAGGGCCACATTAAAGACCGATATGAATTAGTTGAGCCATATCAATAATTTTGATTAACCCCTTCCATAAAATTATCGACTGTATTGGACCATTTAACTTGGAGTAATTATGCGATGGCTTAGCACCCAGAGTCGTGTACTAATTTGACTTACAGGAATGTTGCTTAACTTTATAGTTTGTGTGTATTTCTGCTAAGCTTTCAATTTTTTAATTTTATAATATAATAATTCATTATAATGCACATGCACAACGATTATATAATAACATGATGTGTAGTTAGTGGTTAATAGCTATTTTGTTTTATTCATGACTTTATTGTGGTATTTGTGCATTAAATTTTTAAACATAGTATTTATGATAAATATAATGATTATGTGCCATTATCTAGTGATAATGAATTGGATTATACCAAATTGATTTGAGTGTAAAGACGTAATAGAAACAATAAATATAAAAACTGTTAAATACATGTAAATGACAACTAGAAAACCTTCATTATGAAAGCTATAGCACTTGTAAAATGTCAAAATTATAAAAAAAAATCTTTAAGTGACAAAAATTAAAGTAAAAATGCATTGAATGCAATCTCGTATGGAATGAATTAATATTGCAACTATTTATCAACCAGAAAAAAAAACTTCTAGTGAAGGTCAATTATCTACAACAGAATAATGTTGGTTTTAATGAAGTATTATAGGATGTCTGCTATGAAACATCAACTTATCATAGAAGAGCACTATCTTGCACAAAGTTAAGGAGTATAGTTTTCTAGAATATGAATAACTTTATCATAAGAAATACTATTTGATTTTACATCAAATGTTCATTTTGAGCAAAATATAAACCTATTAATACATAATTAATACATTTTTATGGTGTTTAGACCTAGATTTATACAAAAAAAAAACATTGTTACAGCAACATTTACTTTAAAAATAATTTGGATGGCTTTTTTTTCAAGTAAGTTGTCTATTTTTTTTAAATTTATATTTGAATAATTTTTTTAAAAATGAATTTTAGAAAAATTTTCTTTGTAGAATTTTTACTTTTTAAAAAATAACTTTTTATGAATCTAAGGACACCGTTTTTAACGTCTAGTAATTTCTTTAGTTTGTTTTACAATTTATATTATTGCATATTATTCAATTTAAGCCGATTATAAAAATGTATGATTAACAATACATATTCAGATCTGTGAAGTTGATGGCATCTGTTTGTCGGGATGACGCTTCTTAAAGTGAGACCTCAAATTGCTATTTTGTGTGGTTTTGTAAGGACACAAATTGCACACGTAAGGCTTTTCACCCGTGTGAGTGTAGTGATGCTTTCGAATGTCGCAAAGTTGGTTGGCCAAGTAGCCGCAGATTTGGCATTGGATTTGTCGGCCATTCTCTCCCACCACAACTTTCGATAAAGAGCTTGGGCCACTCTCCTACAACATACAGAGTGTCAGAAAAGTAGTGAAAACTACTATATAATATTTTTAAACATCTACAAAAATGTAAGAGCAATTTCAGTTTTGTGTATTTTCTTCAAACACATTAAGTATAAATATAAAATGATATGATAGTGAAAAAATGTATTAAATCTATAAATTAATTAAGACATCCTTACAATTTTAAATGTAAGCAATTTTAAAATACTTTTTTTGTAATATTGGTAATATTGTTAAATTTGGATACTTTTGATGCTAAATAGAAAAAACATTTCCCTCAATGAGGTTAACATTTTATACATCACTTGATGTTTTGCTATATACAGTATATGAAATCATCCCATGCTACTGTACTACAGTATACTCTTACTGCTTGAATTATAATGCAAAATAGATAAAAAATGGAAGCAATCAATGTAGAAAATTGACAACGTAAACACTTGCACTCTTGAAAGAAAGACATCGGTCTTCATTTTGACCTGTGCAAAGTAGTTGTACCACAGTAAAAAACAAACATTGGATTAGGGAAAATAAACTTTGGTAAAATAATGTAATTGGTAGGTATAAATACAAAACAAGTTATATTAAGAAAAATGTAATTATTATTATTATTGAATTAACACTTTTAATGTTACACAAATATATTTTAGCATTATGAAACATTTTGATTAAATATTCTGCCTCGACATAGAACCCTTAAAAATCCTTACAAACAGTCAAAAGCATTAATCTTAACAAGTCTTCTTTATTTTGTCCAATTCTTATTACAAAGATTTCTGATCAAACATTTTGGATCTCTTTTTTTCAATAAAACAAAGTACATGTCAAATAAAGGTATTTTATTTGTTTACAAAGAATAAATAAACTTATTGCTTATTTGTTAAAGGTTCAAATACACACTATAACATTTTATTAAGTAATTTAATATAGAATCATTTTACAATTCAGAAGAAATAATTTGATAATGTATTTAACTAATACTAAATAGATTCTTTACATCTTTACATTAAGATGAACAGTGCAAATGAAAACTAGTAGAGTACGAGGTTGGGCTGAAACCAGATACAATGTCGAAGGTCATTCAGCCGTAAACGTTTATGAGAAAGGCATCCTATCCTCTGAGGTTTAACAGTCTTTCCTCGATTATCACGGGTGAAAGACAGAAAAAACTATCCAATTGAATCACTTTTAATGATCAATGTTTCACAAATATTGTATCATGTTCATAAAAACTATTGTACAAACTGCAAGTTATGCATAGTGTAAACCTCTTTCTTTAAATAATTTTATTTTTCTACATTATAATTCTATTATATATATATATATATACAGTAATTTGAACATTTATTATTCATTATATATAAATTTATTATCCGTTATATTTCATGTATGTCAAGCATTAAAAACTTTTCCAGAATACTAAACACATGACCCACAATATGGTAAATGATGATTGTAGACCAAAATATTATCAAATTGTTTTCAGCAATTCTAGGTATTTGGTTAGAGCCAGCTGTTATGCCATAAACAATGGGCCAAGATATAAAGTGAACTCGCCATATATCTCGTACGAGAGAAACTAGAACTAAAATATCAGCAAATCTATTTATTAAAAAACACTTTAAGGTGAAGATAATCAACTATTTTAAATAAACTTTTATATAACTTTAATCAACTTTATGTTGCATGAATATATTGAAACAATTTAGAAATGCCTATATTTTTGGGTAGACTTCAGATCAGAAATTATTTCAATGAAGTTTGTAAGATAGCTACCATAAGGTATTAACCAAAATATTTTTAAATAAAACAAAACTTCACATCAGATTTGTTTTAATGTTAATGAAGTTTTTAGGGTAGCTACCATAGACTAAAACTTTATTTAAATATAAAAAAAAATAAATGATAAAAATCTAACATGTGGATGATGATGATGATAATGATGATGATGATGATGATGATAATGATGATGATGATGTAGGATAAAGGCCTAAGAACTATCGTTGAATAAAATTGTTTGTTGCTATTCAAATAGAACAAACTTGAACAAGACCATAACTTTTTTTCATATAGCCCACTCAATAAAAACAGACTAATCAAGTCAGTGATTTATATGAACGTATGAATTGGTCAAGCAATAAGGTATGGCCAAATGTTTTTGCATTAGACTCAAGGGGTAAACTTTGGCTGAAAAGCATTCAATGGAACAGAATTTCCGGGATGGCGATTTTTGTAATGTGATCGTAGGTTGCTGTTTTGTCTGGTTTCATAAAGACACAATGTACATGCATACGGTTTCTCGCCCGTATGGATGTACCGATGCTTGCGGAAGTCCGCTGGTTTGTGCGTTTCATATCCGCAAATCTCACACCTCATCCGACGTTTTTTATCGTCTGAGACGAACGTTGAAAACGAGTCATTTGTGATGTAATATGAACCCGGTCCACTGTCCTACAACATACAGAGTGTGTCAGACAATTTAGAGATGCAATATTTTGTTAATTATATACATTAAAACCAAAAATATGGCTAACTATGCACGAGTGGATATAAAAATTAGATCAAGTCTGACAGATTATGTTTACCTCCAATATTGTCCCACTCTTAAGCTACAGCATTCATTTTCTCAATATTGCAACACAGAACAAATTTTTTTATGCAGAGATATAGAATTCATTCAAGAATTGACTCCATTTAAAACTTTCAAAAATTGTATAATTATAATATGAAATAAAGAAAATTTTATCAATCCTGTTTTGCTGAATGGAAAAGATTAATACAATTGTAATTTTAGCTTTGAAAAAATGCTAGCTTCAATAAACAGTTGGATTGACATTTGTAGAGTAGACATGATGTCATTATTATTATTACAAATTCTCTCAAAACTCGAACTTTCAGATAACTATTAAGTTTAATAAAATATTTAAAACTTTCAAACTAAAGCATTATTTCAGCTAAAGAGAATGCTTTCATCAAAATGTTTTAATGACCTGAGTGCACACAGAAAAAATATTCAAAAACAGTAAATTTATTTAGAGCACATGTCCTTCTCCAGAGCCAAGTATATTTCCCACCAAAATCCAAACCACTAGATTGCTTCATGTTTGAGTTAAAGGGACACTGACAAACACACACACACATGCATGATTCATCTTTATAGATAGAAAAAATTATTTTAAACACAAAAAGAAATAATGATGAAACCAATCTTCAATGGTAAAATTGTGGTAGCATCTCCCTTCTGCCACAAGCAACACAAATTCCTTTTATTACTGGTACCTATGTCAATAAAATTTGGGGATTCAAGAGTTAATCATCAAATTTATCAAGCCTTTTATTGCCAAGAAGTTTTTGGATGAGAGGAGAGGGTTGGCACTGAATCAGAGGGGTGCCACTTTTTATAGTGCGTCCTTAAGTTGCTGTTCTGCGTTCCCTTGTATGGACACAAGTGGCAAGAAAACGGCTTCTCACCGGTGTGAATATAATAATGTTTGCGGAGGTCGCAATTGTGCCTGGCAATGTAGCCACACACTTGACACAGGATCTGGCGACTTGATTCTCCGAGGGTAAGTTTCAAAGGGACGTCTTCACTTGTAAAATCCGTACATGGTCCACCCTCCTACAACACAGACAGTGTCAGAAAACAAATAAAATACTTTTACCTATACAAAAAACTTTTATCAATGGCTATGATAAGACTAACAATAACCAAATTACGAGGAGAACCAATCATAACATTTTTTAGCGCATTAATGATTTATTGAGTGAAAAACGTGAGATACAGACATGAAGTTGCTATACAATTGTCTAGACAAATATGTATTCAATTAAGTTTGGTTAAGTTTTAAAAAATAATCATTTAATAAAATCAAAGGATAAATACAATCTAGCATTTGAACAGGTTTCTTACTGTAAGCAGTAAAGGTTTAAGAACAGATCAGATCACATATTTAGACATTCTTCACTTCAGACACTAAAACTTTCAATAAATACAAATTTGCTTTGGTCACAAAACTTTTACATGAAGAAATGTTTTGCTGGAAATGCAGTGGATGGCATCGGGGCAAATGGATGCTGCTTCCTATAGTGTGTTCTCAAGTTGCTGTTCTGTCTCGTCCTATATGGACATAAGTTGCACTCGAACGGCTTCTCGCCCGTGTGAATATAGCAATGCTTTCGCAGGTTCGTCTTGTCTCTGGCTATATAACCACACACCCGGCAGGTGTGGGCTAACTTCGCAGAAGCAGAGTCCAGTGTTGAGGAGTCTATGTTGGCAAAATCTGAACTTGCTCCACTCTCCTACAATATACCAATAAGAGTGTCAGAATGTAAACAAAATAAGATTGTACTTAATTTAACAATAAATCCTTATCTGTTTGGAGTCCAAATTCTTACAAAGTTTAATCCTATGTGAATAAGAATGAACTTTCCAATTTCATTCTATGATTAAATTTAAAGATTTCTTATACCAATAAAACCTAATCACTGAATGTTTTGTTCAATACATTATCCTTAATTGTTCCAGTTTTCACTAAATCGCACTAATAAACTTTAAATTTCATAAATGTAATCCAACAGCATATCCAATTTTCCAAAACTTATTTGAATCTTTTGACAATGATTCACAGAAAACAAACACGATAAAAGTTGGTTCTTTTTTAGTTCAAAACTGGAAAATCATTTTAGCATCCACAATTCAAGTCAATGAAATGATGGACTGAGGTTAGATTAATAAACATAAGTGTTTAAATATACAATCAATTCTTACTGTAAAATGCATTTTATTTTCTACATTATCTCACATTATCTATAAGCTTGTAAGAGCATAGTTACAAGATGCCACAATACAAGGGATTATATAGATTAGACTTTTTTTTTATAAAATTGATGCATTATTTAAATATTTGAAGGATAAGAAAACATTTTATTTATTTAATTCACTGTAAAACTCAGAAAAACTAAACAGAATTAAATTAAATTTATTGATTAACCAACAATAAATTTTACAGAATCTGACACTGGAGCACCGAACTAATGTTTTATTCAAAAACTTATCCATTCCAAGGACTATTAAATAAATTTATTGACTCGTGTGGTTTAATATCATTGAATGTAATGATTAAGCATCTTAATGAAGACAACCTTATTCAAAAATTAGTTCAGAGCCGAACTTTTGTTTGTAGTTGAATAATATGTATTGATGAAATAATGATACTAAAGGAAAATGGAAAAACTTTTAAAGTGTTTAAAAAGTGTTTTAAAAACTTCCCAATAGCTCAAAATGAAAAAAACTAGAAAAACAGGGTCTCGTTTATGGTGGATATAGTTGGGTTAATTTCCATACATTTTTTAAATCCGGCTTTGTTGGCAATTTTACGAAAATTGGGTCAAATGGGAAACTTATTAATTTATCTTTTTCAGTTAAATCTTGAAAATGAAATCCAAACTGATAAATGAATAATGGTTTCAGATAAGAGCCTACCCTAAATACAATGCCACATCCTTAGGAAAGAAAAACTACCCCAGATGATTGTAAAGAAGCACTTGAAAGAAGATATATATATAAATAAACGGGCCTATACCCGGCGCGTATTCAGCACCTACAAACCACGAAGATTATACTTCATTCTAACTAACATAAAACTGGTTAAAAACATATTTAAAAATAAAAACAATGTTAATTAAAGCTGATAAACCAATTCAATCTTCAATAGAAAATAAAAGAAATAAAGAATCTGGTCATTTGCATTGTCATAAGAGGAAACCAAACTACACGTAACAAATTCCACAGTTAAAGTCGTCATCGACAATAAGAAAAAAAGCATACAACATTTGATAAATTCCAATGAAGTTGCCACCTTTTTTTCCATCAATTAAACCTGACCCCATCCATAAGAAGAAACCAAACTACAGGTAATAAATTCCAATAAGTAAGTATGATAGCCCATATACAGATTGTACAAACTATTGTAAATATGAATATATTATATGATAAGTGTATTACCAGTAATATGCATGAGTATATATTATGGTATGAAGGGAAATTTTCATAAAACCTCTAAAAAGCACTGTTTTTAATGCTACATAATACTTATTGAAAGTGAAGTTTATCTTCAAGATTGTATATGCAATATCGACTGTACAACAGGCTTCCACCAGCACTTGCCAGAAAACAGTCGTCAACAAAAACAACTGTAGGATGGATACTATCTATGGCTATGAAAAGATTGTTTTGTATTTTTTTTTATTATAGAATATTATACAGCACATTAGCTACAATGGCAAAGTGCGCTGTTCTGTGTGATTTACAATTGGGTGATGTTGGGGTTGATTATTTCGTTTTCTATATTTTATTCGTCAAATTC
>JARUHE010097708.1:0-14979 GCA_031471125.1 Archaeomysis grebnitzkii
GATGAATTACATTAAGTTGATCATTTTGTTTAATAACACTAAAATTATTCAATGACAAGACTGTACCATTTTACATTTGAACTTCTTTATTATCAACATCGAATTGTGGCCCCTAAAGCATGTTGCCGATATTTGGCGCTTTCTTGAAGACGGGGTAGGCTTGGCATATATGAATCAAGGGTATCCTCCTTTAATCATACCTTCCACAGGCGAGTGCTCTTTCGATTCGGCCACGATGAAGTTTTTTTCAGTTTTATCGATACATTTACAGAGAATGCACAATTGCACAGACTCTTTTGTTGTAATGTACACTTCCAACTCAACAGATATTAGCGGCCGTTTTCGCTGCATTGACGCACTTCGCTGTGGGCTCGATCTTGGCCTACCCTGGCGTCACTCTGCCAGCGCTCATGGACAAGAACTCGACCGATCTGGTGCTCTCACAAACTGACGCTGCGCTTTTCAGTGAGTTGCTCTTTTGTTTTTGGTTTTCTGGACCAGGTGAACTAGGCTAAAAGTGTTAATCACATTCAAACTTATTAAGATAACAGTACCTGATAGTGGAAGATGGTCACTCATACAAGGTGGTCTCATATCTAATTACTAACCAGATCCAACATTAGTCTTCTTTGTTGGAAGACGAGAGACGACGCGATGTATGTATAAGATTATCGGATTCAGTTTTTGAACTTGATAATTTATGTTTATGACGTCATAGCCGTTCCATGAAGTAAAAAATGTGTTCCATTAATCTTTGTCTCATTAACATTAAAACAATTTATTCTCTAATAATAGTCTGCCGTCTAAGTGACGTCTTCAAATTTTCAGATAAATCTTAAAAATAATTGGAATGTGGCTTTATTAGGCTATACAGTACAGTAGAGCTCCTGGATAATGAAGTATTGGCTATTTCATAAATCATCGAGATTTCGTATCCCAGGAAGACAGGAAGAAATGAGTGTCATATTTATGGATAACAATAATATTTTTACTTTTCGCGTTGTTAGTATACATTTGGTTAACAAAAAACTGTAAGTAAATACTATATATAAATCAACTGTAAGTAAATACTATATATAAATCAACTATATGTAATCATTATATATAAATCAACTATAAGTAAATACTATATATAAATCAACTATAAGTAAATACTATATATAAATCAACTATAAGTAAATACTATATATAAATCAACTATAAATAAATACTATATATAAATCAACTATAAGTAAATACTATATATAAATCAGCTATAAGTAAATAATATATACAAATCAAATGCAACAAAATAAAAGTTCAGGTACAACAGTTAGTATAACTGTCATGGTGTCATGTACAAAATACACACATGTAAACTATTGCCAGAATTGCTATATACCCAACTTTGACTTTTTATTTATTTACTAAGTCATATTAAAACTATGATAAAAATTAAATCATTGGCGATTACTAGTGTCCTATCTAGGGTTTACTCAAAAGTTACTTTACGTACCACTTACAAATCTCTAAAGAAAAAGATTAACATTTTTCATAATTCATGTACTTCATAACTAAGGTATGCTATTACTCATGGTTTTCATAACTCAGGATTTCATAGTTCAGTAGTTTCACTGAAACTGAGCAATATTTTCTTAGCATTAGTTAACTTGCTTCGTAGTCATACTGAAAACTGTCATAGTGTCCAGTTAATCAAAAGTATTTATGCATTTATAGTACACCAAAACCTCGATTATCGTTTGTTTTAAGAATCCACTATTTCGAGAATCGAAGAAAAAGCCGAACTCCTTGGAAATTGTCCACAGTGACACGAACTTCCCTTTCAAAACTAGCCATCGTTCATCTCTCATATCGGCGTATATAGATGATAATGATTCCCGTATTTTGTGCAGGGAAGTTGTGTTTTTTAAGCCCTTTGAGCTCTCAAATGTTCTATGTTTAGTTTTCTATGTTCATGACCAGCAAAAAAGAACTCTTAGGTATTGTACATCGAAATTCCTCTATTTCTATCGCTATCAATCAATTAATACAATTTCATGTATATTTATAACGTTTGTTACAAACATATCTCCCTTTATATAAAAAAAAATAACAAAAAAGTTGATCACAAATAAAGAAAGATATTATTGACATAAAATTATATATTATCTTCCAGGATACTTTCTTAAAACGCAGATTTACTGTGAAAATGTAATAATTCAACAGTTATTTGAAAGGTTTTAAAGATATTATAGCTTTGATAATTTCATTTTGCCAACAATGTTTATGAACATTACATTTTATTATGGTGTTTTGTAACGTTACTTGGTATAGCATATGAAGGTTGACGGTATGCAGTCATTTCTGTTTTGTATCAAAGTAATAACTTTTTTATTTTTCAGCTAGTTTATTGAACTTTGGTGCTGTTTTGGGCAGCATCATGAGTGGATTTCTCATGATTTGGGTGGGGCAACGCATCACCCTTCTGGTCGCCCTGCCAATCACCCTGGCAATGTGGATGGGAAAAGCGTTCGCCCCAGACATTTTGACGCTGCAAATATCAAGAGCAACTCTGGGCTTCACTCAAGGTCTGTTGGGAGGAGCGGCCAATAACTTCGTTGTCGAAATCGCTTTTGCTGGCATTCGAGGATACCTGTTTTCCTTGGTCGATATTTGTCGACAGTTAGGAAGTCTTTACGTGTTTGTGATCGGAAGCACATCTTTGCTTTGGCGCGAAACGGCATTGGTTTGTGGAATAACAACAACTATCATTCCGTTCATTGGATTGATGCTGGTCCATAACTCTCCAAGGTGGTTAGCGACTCGCAGAGACATGGAAGGAGCACGCCAAGCCTTGATATTCTATAGAGGCAAGAAAAGTGACATTAATAAAGAACTTTGTGAAATGACAAAACAATTGGACAGTTCCTCCGATAAGAAAACCAGCGTAATTACGCAATTCAGTCTGATGTTTAACGAGAAAAACAGGAAAAGAGTGTTCATTGTGGGCGTATTGATGTTCGCCAATTTTTTCACAGGAAACAACATCATCACGTCATACGCAGCCGTCATTTTCGAAAGCTTAGACTCGGGTATAGATCCTTACACGAGCACAATTATCATTGGACTGATGAGAGTCGTTGGCACAGTGAGTTATGCCGTTGTTTCCGAAAAGTTTGGACGAAGACCTCTGTTCCTGGTGCCCTTGTCAATCGGAGGCATCAGTTTAGGGACTTTGTCCACGTTTTTGTACATGCAGTCAGTTGGTTTCGACCTGTCGTCCGTCACGTGGGTGCCACTCGCCTGTCTGATTGTATTCACCGTAGCCAACTGCATGGCACTCCCGGTCCTGATGCTGTACAGAAGTGAGTTGTTGCCCAACTCTGTTCGTGCCCTCGCCTCCAGCCTGGTTTATGTGCTGTTCTTTGGGGGAAACTTCATCACTTTGTTTACTTATCCAATGATGGTGAACACCATCGGTCTTCACGGCACGTTTGGATTTTATTGCGGCTGCACATTTTTAACGGGTTGGTTTGGCTATGTTTATTTGCCAGAAACAAAAGGCAAAACGCTCGAACAAATTGCCGAAAACTTTGATGGAAAAAATACAAAAAAATAAACGAGTAAATTATCAAAGTGTGCATCTCAACAAGTAAAAGTAAACATGTGTTGATTTTGTTAGCTAGAGAACCATCATATTGTGCTTTGTAAGTTAGCTGTTTAGAGTTACAGCAGTGATGTGTTCCTTCAATTGAATTAACTTTGAGTGTTGTTTCTTTTTAAATTGGCTCTAAGTAAGTTCAACTTCATGTATTGCGTAAGACCCATTGAAATTTATTGGTGCTTGCATACGGATGAAAAGTAAAAATTAAGGCTTTGTTCCTTTGAGGAAGAAAACCAACTATGGATCGCGAAGTACGTTTTAAATTTGAAACATTGATTGAAACTTTTTGAACTTAGGTTCTCCACAACTAAAAACCACAAAAACTTACGTTCCTTGATGTCAAGAACAAAAACAACAAAAATTTTTGATTTTTGAACCTAAAGCTACTTTGTAAAATAATAACTGTAATAAGTTCTCAATGAAAGCATATTTCGTAAAAAATGTTTCTTGTTTTTTGTTGTTTTATTATAAATTTCGTTTTTTTCAATTCATTTTATTCAGTAAATTTTTCAACTATTGTGTGCAGATGGCAATACAGTTGATTCTCTGCATGGTTCTAAAGTGTGTCGTTAACCTAAAAATTGCAGTTAACCTTTTATTGCAGATGTTGAATGTGCTTTTCATCAACTCGATTTATAAAATGGGTTTGGGAAGAAAATAAAACCATAATACAATATGTCTTAAATGTTATATTAATTACAACATTTAAACTTGAAATAATATGAAAAACAATTCAAACATTTTAGTTAAAAAATGAAAATTATAACATAAATACTTGGTTTATAATTCAAATAAACTATCTATAACAAAACATAATTATTTTTAAATTTAAATAAACTATTTATAATTGAACTTGATTGTTTTTAATTCAAATAAACCATTTATAATAAAACATAATTGTTTAATTTCCAACAAACTATTTATAATATAACATAATTGTTTTAACTTTAATAAACCATTTATAATAAAAGATAATTTTTTTGTGTCACAGTTTTCTCAGAAATTGGAGTTCTTGTTTAAAAACAAATTAAAATAGATAAGGCAAGTGGCAATTGACATTCAAAAGTTTAAGGTTGATATATTGCATACAGATTAATACAAAAACTATTGTTAATTTTTCGTAAATTAAAGACAGTTTAATTATTTATAAACTACTTTGTTTTTTTAAAATTAAAAACATTTTCTTAGCATAAATTTCTTTTAGTAATTATAGAATAACAAACTTGAAATTTTCTATTACCGATTATTTTTTTAAATCGTTTAATTCTTTGTGTTTTTTAAATTATTTCGATCCTCCCAAAAATAACGGCTTGTGACTAAAAAAAAACTTAATTTTTTTCTCTTTGTTTCAACTATTTTAGCAAATAGTTGCACAAGAGATCGTTCAGTTGCAGGAAAGATTGTTTAACAAATATAAAACTTGAAAATTTTCATTAAGTATTATTAAACTACAACCTCAATTTGAAATAAAAGTTAGAAACAATTTTAAAATGTTGAAATGTCCTTAATTGATTTTTAAACAATTTACAAAGTTTTAGTAGAGCGTAACCCTCCTTAGGGTAAAGTTCGGAAGGAGCTTAGTATGAAAACTAATTTTGCGAACCACCAACGCTGTTTGAAAACAGTTTGGGTCGGGTCAAAAACTGGTTCATAAATTTTTACATAATTAATTAACTATATTTATATAAAAAAAAAGTTTATTTTAGATACCAAAGATGCCAATTCAAATTAAATAGGCATTAAATAATACATTGCTACCCAAAATATATTTTTCTGTATATAGAATAAACAGACACAACTGTTTAAACAAAATATAAAATAAGAAACATTTAAAAAAAATATTTTCTGTGAATAAGAATTTCATTGCAAATCAATAATTTGAGGCTGGCATGTGGTATCACATTGTAGTAATTGTGCACACAAAAAGATATTTTACGTTAAGGCATCCAGTTATTTTGTTGTATGATAATATTTTTGAATCGTTACCATAAATACGATATGTACAATATGCCACCTTTGAAAAAATATGAATGTTATAAATTTTAATTCTTAAATGTTTTTTTTGGTGAAAAAACATTTCAATTAAAGACATTTCAAATAAATAATAAATGTTCAATAAATAAATGAATAAACAAATAAAAAATAAATCTTCAACACATTCTGTGAATTAAAATAAAATTAACTTAAAAACCCTTTGTTTTTCCCTTTATTTATGTTTTGTACTTTGTTTGTGTTTTTTCCAAACTTTGAAAATGCTCCTTTCAGCATGAACTTCAGAGCTAGCCACTTCCCCATCTTGTTTGAGATTTGATGTCAAAAGAAGAAACGAAATTTTATTTGCCTGTCGATGAAGAATCTTCACTTGAATGGCATTCTCTTTCTGCAAACAAGAAAGGAATCAGTAGTTGCGTTCGCTCGTTAATGATTATCGATGACAATCAACTGATAAATCTCCCCCCCCCCCCCAAACAAACCCATCATTCACTTGTATTGTATAAAGCACTAACAATTGCGTTAACAAAACCAAAAATCTTATATAACCGATCATTAAAGCAGTTACTGGTGTAATAGTAAATGGAGAAAGTATATATCAATGATCATCGATGATCATTGAACAATTAAATTGTTATTTAAAATTTTTAAGTAAATATTAATTCTGATATTAACATTTAGACAAAACTAATGGAATAAAGGAAACAAACAAACAAACAACACACTAGAAAGCTAAGCTGAAGAACTGCGTTAAGTTTAACCTCAAGCATCAGTAAGCTAACACTTGTATCAACATTCACTGGGGCTCAGGAGCCGTTACCTGTTCATGCAACATGCAAGTAGCTTTATCATGACGCGGCAGCTGCCTCCGAACATGCTTCTACACCTTTGCTCAGTAACCAGAATATTTTTACGTTGCTCCGGTAAATACTTCAAGATAAATGTTATGTTCACAGACCAACAATTCAAGTTAGCTCAATTTGGTTTCACGTGAATGGATGGAGCCTAATAACAATAGACTTATATACTAGATTGATACTGGCAAGTGAAAAAAATTAAATTTTCCACCAGTTTTCGGTTAATATTATTGGAACAACCTTCTCAGCCAATCACGCTCTCTTATGTTATTGAGAGCTAAATACAAATCATTGCTCTGAATTCAAGAAGTCCATACAAAAATGTAGTTATTTCAACAAATTCAAGTTTTACAGAAAACTGTATTTAAGATGAATCATTTATTATTATCCCCTGGAACCATGTGCATCGGAATTTTTGTCAAAATTAATGTTTTTGTTGTATCAGATGTTGATGATTTTTTTAAATTAATGTTTATATTTTATCAATCGTTTTTATGGTGTCAGTAATTGACAATATTAAGGTGTGCTAGTAATTGACAAAATTAAGGGCCCGGACAAGCACAAGGGCATGTTAGAGTGGGCAAGGGAGGCAGGGGACATTTCAAGCATATTTTGGATGTTATTTGGTCAAAGTGTTGATTTTGGCTGATTTTGTAAAACATAATTGTCAAACATCTAGTTTAGACTCAGCTATAAAAAGTACTGAACTGGCAAACACCTAGTTTAAAGTCAGTTATAAAAAGTACTAAACTGGCAAATGCCTAGTTTAAAGTCAGTTATAAAAAGTACTAAACTGGCAAATGCCTAGTTCACACCCAGTTATGAAAGTACTAACATTTCTCTTAACAAATTTCTTTTTTAGGGTTTTTTAATTAAGAGTTCTTTATGATTTTTAATGGTCATTTAAGGATTCTTTAGGATTTTATTGTTCGTTCAACATTGTTATTGTTCTGTCAGGTTTTTTGTTGTTTTTTTGGGGTGATTTTTTATTGTTTTGTCATGGTTTCATTTTTTTCGATGATTTTTACTGTTGTTCTGTGAGGATTTTTATTGTCCTTTTATGATTGTTTATTGTTCTGTCTGGATTTTTTTGTAGTTTTGTCAGGATTGTTGTTGTTTTTTGGGGGATTTTTTCATTTATGTTCAATGGTTATTGCTGTAAAATCAAAAATTGAAACAACGTTCACTCTACTTTTGAAATAAATACAAATTGGAAATCAGCACAAAAATGGAGTTATTTCAATAAATTCAAGCCTTAATTTTTTTTTATTTAAATAGATCATTCATAATGTTTATATCTTTCATTTATGTTCAATAAGTATTGATGTAACCAAAAATAAAAATAAATGTTTACACTACTTTTGAAAAAAAAAAAGAAGTTGAAAATCAGCATAAAAACTAAGTTATTTCAATAAATTTAAGTTTTACAGAAAAAATTATTTAACAACATCCCTAAATCCTTAGCAAGAACAACTAAAACAATCAAAAGTGGTTCATAGAGCGGTGCCTTACGTCTCAGCTAAAAACTCTTACACCAACCTTAATGTTTATTATAATTTTTAACTTTCTTAAGCACACAATAATACAGTTTTCATTTTAGTATGTTATGTAAAAACACTTTATCCTTAAGACGATGAAAAGTATTTTTTTGTTTTATACTGTAATAACAAGATAATAGATGCTTACAAAATAAATATATTTTTTTACAAACCTAGGCTGATTATTTTCTTATTTAAAGTGTATTTTAATAAACATTATGTAACCTTATACGACTTAATTATTTAAGCTTTTCAATATGATAATTTCAAGACTTTCAAATTGTTTCAATTTTTTTAAATGTTTAATAAAACATTATCTAAGAAATTCAAGGGAATATTTTCTGAATATTTCAATAACATGTTTTCCATATATTTCAATAGATTATTTTGTAAATGTTTTAATATAATATTTTCAAAGGTTTCAATAAAACATTTTCTAAATTTTTCAGTTAAAGATTTTTTAAATATTCAAATAAAACATTTTTTTAAATATTTCAATAGAACATTTTAATTTAATATTTTTAAATATTTCCATAGAAAATTTTCTAAAAATTTCAGTAAAACCTTTTCTAAGTATTTCAATATAAATTTTTAAAAAGTTTTATTAATATATTTTCTAAATATTTCAATAGAACATGTTTTGAATACTTGAATAAAATATTTTCTAACTATTTCAAGGGAATATTTTTTGAATATTTCAATAAAATGTTTTCTAAACATTTCAATAGAATATTTTTTAAATATTTCAATGAAACATTTTCTAAATATTTCAATGAAATATTTTCTAAATATTTCAATGGATTACCTTCTAAATATTTCAATATTTTTTATGTTTCAATAAAATATTTTCTAAGTATTTTCTGAACATTTCAATAGAAAATTTTATAAATATGTCAATAGAAAATTTTATAAATAAAATATTTTCTAAATATTTTAATACAACATATTTTGAATATTTCAATAGATTTTTTACTATTTCAATAAAATGTTTTCTAAATATTTCAATATAAGTTTTCTATGAAATATGAAACATTTTAAAAATATTCCAATAGAATATTTTCCGAATATTTCAATACAGTTTTTTAATATTTCAATAAAATATTTTCCAAATATTTCAATATAAAATTTTCTTAATATTTCAATGACATTTTTTTTACAGCATTTCAGAATATATCTTCCTAATATTTCAATAAATCTGTTTAGATAAATCAATAAAATGTTTTCCTAAATACTTCAATAGACAATGTTATAAACATTTTTTTATAATTTATCAATATTTGTTACTATTAATTAGAAATATTATTTGAATACCTTCAGTAGTATTAAGAGAGCATTGTATTTATTAAAATATAGTTTCATAATTATTTTTACATAAATGTAATTTTAAAATATTGAATTTAATATTTTCTTGATTTGTTTTTTTTCTCAGAACTTACACATTATAAATTAAAATATGTTTTATTCACAATATTTTGTATACCTTTATTATTACAATTGTATTATCAATTTGGTTTCAAAGAGCTTTCTATTGATTGGTAACTTCGAAATCTAAGACTTTGCGGGCATTAATGTGAAGGAAATTTTTAAACTGCTGCCCTCAGCCTTCCAGGGTTCGCTTTTTAAACCACATGAACAATATAAGTTAAAACCACATGAACAATATAAGTTAAAACCACATAAACAATATAAGTTAAAACCACATGAACAATATAAGTTAAAGCCACATGAACAATATAAGTTAAAACCACATGAATAATATAAGTTAAAACCACATGAACAATATAAGTTAAAACCACATGAGCAATATAAGTTAAAACCACATGAACAATATAAGTTTACACCACATGAACAATATAAGTTCGACTACGAATGATTTAATTGAAAAAAACATCACTTAAGTGGTGGCCTGATTAGGTTTAATTACGCTTAATGTTAATCAACCACAGCGCCGATTGTAACAATAATGAAAACAATTACTAGTTCTAGTAAATTAATTTTAGATGTGAAAAAATATTATTATATTTAAAAAAATATATAGTTTGAAAAACATACTTTAAACAAAGTAACACTGAAGTTTGAAAGAACAATGCAATAAATGCGTTTAAAACGAGGACACTATTGGTTTTATTATCTTCAACGCGATCTTTTTATCAACATATAAACACAATGAAATAACAATGATATCGCATGATTGTAACTAAATATAGAAAATCTTTGGAAATAATTGTCAGTTATATATTTGTTTAAACTCATTAGAAATAATCAAATTGATACAATCTTTCCGATATATAATAATGGATACCACCACACATTATGTTGCTTGCTGACTATACCTGTAACTTACTTTCTATTTGTTCTTATGTATTCATTTTGGGTTGTATTAAAGGATTATATGCTATATAGAGCCAAAAAATTGAAGACAATGGTATTCATTTGTTAGCTAGGAGCCAATGTAGATGTTGCAGTATTGTTGTTCTGGAATGGTATATATGTAGGTTTACTAGCAATATGTCTTTTGTACTTTTTGTAATGGGCTAATATCATTTGAAGGAATATGGTGGATAAAAAAATGCAAAAATTGAATTATGTAAACATGAATAAATGGATTACTTCGGTTTTGTCAGGCGATAGATATTATCTAGTTGTCATGTTTTTTTGAGTTGGCAATAAGATTTTCCACTGCGTAGAACAGAGATAGTTGTGATATGTTGTAGTCGACCAGATTCAGTGCATATTTCAATGACTTATGATAAATTTTTCTAAAAAGTAAAATTTAAAATGCACTATAATTTATGAGAGATGATGGCTGAGCAGGTACGAATACCGACTAAAGAATAATGTTGCATAAACAAATCTCATAGTCTAAGGTTATTTCATTGGGATTTGAACTTTTTTAAAATCTCATATGTTAAGCTTACCCTTGCTTAAACGATTCGCCACATGTCAGCTGCATATCCTTAGGGTACACATCACTTGATTTGGGTAGTAGATTAAGGTTGATACGTAAAATAGGGCAGAGATCGGTTAAGTTCAATTAAACTCCCCTATATAAAACCATGACTATTATTATTATTATTATTATTATTTTATTATGGATTTATTAATAAATGAATAGTATAATCATGTTTATGCATTGTTTTTTTTATAATATGAAGTTTAGTCTGTTTCTTGAAAGAAAGATACACCTGATGATAGTCTGCATACACAGCTGTTCACAGGAATGTGACGTTATAAACAATTATACCAACGATGAAATTTATGCATTGAACAAGATATGAGCCACTTCATAATGAAAAGTTAGAGCAGAAGATAAGTTACCCCCAAACTTAGACATAGTTTAATCTACTTGCTATGTAAGATTACAGCCCTGAAATACAATCTCTAGAGGTGTTAGAGATGTTTTGTAAAATGTTGAGGAGTTTCTCATGTTGTACTGTCTTAAATGCAGCCATAAGGTCAATTAAAAAAGGAAACTTTTTTATTTGCCATGTTACTAAGAATATCAGAGGTTATTATTGTTGAAACGATTTCAAACATAATTGAGAGAATTGAAAGATTATTTATTTGACAATAATTAAAATAATTATATAAATCATTGTAAATTGACGCGCAGTACATCAATCTATATCCATTGATATATCGATGCGAATGTTGGCGTTGTTAACATGCTCATTTCATTCAACTGGCATCAGTCCAGTTTGTTGGTTTAAATAAATTTATTTCGAAACAATTATAATAGACTTTATTTTTCGAAACTAATTAATTTTATATATAATTTATTGTTTTTGAAGATATTTAAAATTGCTTGCAATAATGAAGCCTATTATGATTGTTTTAAAGCAAATTTATTTCCACCAATAAACTTGACTAAATAAACGTGGGATGAACACCGAAATTCACATGGGTATAGTAGCATCTAATGGGGACGTCCATTTTTATAGCAGAATATTAGTTTAATAATACGATTCTTGTAGTGGATTATAAAGTTTAAATTATTTAGATCAGATTAAACAGTTGCATACTCTATGAGTTGATTAGGTTTTCCAAGTGTTGACAATTAATGATTTTTTCAATTAGTCTATAGAATTTAGGTGGATTTTGGTTAGGATAGGATAATGTGTTGTAGTCAGAGACCTGTTTTATTATTGAACATATCTGCTTTTGATTTTGATTTTAGTCTTAGGATTTAAATTTATATTTATCATATTCTGTATTAGGTCCTATTTAATATGTTTCTTCGTTCATAGCCATTTTCTTACAGCTTTTTTTGTTGTTCATCTAGGATTATTTGTATACAAGAAAACCACAGTATGTGAAAGTGGATTGATTTATATTGTTTTCTAGATTGATGGTGCATTGAAAATTGTGCGGTTAAGAGTAATATTTGATGATAACACACGTACAAAATGTTACCTGTTGAAAATGTTTATGAATATATTTTATTCAACGTTTCATGAACGTCGGTTGTAAAGCCATAGCTCAACAACGTTCAACGTTTTAATAACGTTTAGATTGGATTTGTTGCTGACAAACCTCCATTCAACGCTCAATCAATGTTAAAACAATGTTGGTTGCTTACTGGGAATATAACAATATAATAATAGTTATATAACAATATAATAGTATAACAATACAACATACTATGTGCATACTGTACATACAGTTTTAGGTTATCTTATTAGTTATTGTAAAACATTAAATAAGCAAAATCCGAACATTTTTCTGTAAAGTTAATTCAATAAATTAAAACGGTAAATTTAAAATAATTTAAAACTGTAAATTTAAAGTAATTTAAAACTGTATATTTAACTTTTTCTAATAATTTAAAACTGTAAATTTAAAATAATTTAAAATAATTTAAACCTGCACATTTCAGATCATCGTTCAGCTAACGAGGACCACCACATCGATCTATAGACAAAGAGTTGCAAATTATAAACTGATGCGAGATGCACAGAAGTCTTTGGTCTAGAAAATAATAACAATTCACTTCGGATCCTTCTGTATGTGGTCATGGAGACGTCCAGCAACACCGCCACTGAACTGTTTCATCAACCAAGCTGCTTAGAAATGACCGAAGAGGCATTCGTTGTATTGCAGTTGTTTAGAATAAAATGCGCTCGGAAAGTTGCTATAACTTTTTAGAAACGCTATCAGATGTTCATACAATGTTACCTTCAATACTAATTCCAATGACAAAGGGTTTGCAAAACACAACATTGCATAAATGTTAGAAGATTTCAAAACAACGTTTTAATAACGTTATGACAACATTGAAATGCCCGCTGGGTTAAGGTTCTATTACTAGATTTGGTAACTAAAATATCAAGGAATGGTAAAGAGTTATTATTTTTTATTTCAGAAGTGAATTTAATATTATTATTCTGCCTATTTAGGTGTTTAAGAAAATTTTCTCTGAAAATAAGGAAAGTTTCATCGATATAACGTCTATAAAACTGTTGTTTAAAGGTATTTACATTCACAGATTGTATAAAATCAGAAAATTTATAGCTATTGGTAAAACTGATTATGACTAAACTTTTTAATTAATCATTTAATTCAATTTTTCAATCATCATCCTATCTTAACTTGAGAAAGAATTAAATTTTAAAGACAAGTTTTTATATAAAAAAAAATTGTACAAACAATGTCATTGACAAACAAATTAAATATTTCCTCAATAGCATATACAAGTAGGTGTTAATCGAACCCCAAAACTACAGATGTGACAAAGAAACATTTTACATGAAGTGGCCATCTTATGGAAGTTATTCATTCAAAGTTAGGAAAAAGTGAAACATTTAATCAGTCAATATTACCCTCAAACAACTCCAATGTTTGTATTCACTAATACATTTAGAATCGTATAAGGATTCGGCTGAGATGCAAACGAGGTCTTGGCTTGTATATGAATACACACATGTTGCAGCTGTAATGCTGCATATATATGGCCAACAATGTTCCATTACCTAATCCACATTTTAGTGCCATTAGAGATCACCGCAATAGTAACAATCATTCAAAAAATATGGATAACTTCAAAGTTCTTTCATCAGTCAATAAACCCGATTTAAAAATAGTCGAAATCTTGTTGATAAATTGAAAAAAACAGATCCTAACACTGGAACAATCGTCGATTTGAAAATAGCTTAGTCACTTACAATTAAAAATGCAAAAAACTGGACAAAAACTTTTTCTTGTCTCTAGTAGTCTCTGTTTCCCCTCCAATATGTACATTACCCATCATATATTTTTTGTCATGTGCCGCTCATATTTCTTTCTCTTTTCATAATGTTTGCTGAACAGCCATAAATGATGCAAAATAAATGAAAATCAATTTTACAACAATGTTTTAAATAGATAAATATAAATAATTGAAAATGACGGAATTATTCGAGTCGAAAGTTCTTGAATATGAAAATTTTACTAGAAAATTTTTAATGTATAAAAAATTGAGAATTTAAACATTCTAAATGGATTCATTTTTAAAATGAACATTTTGCTTTGCCCTACGTGATCATAAGTACATTATACAAAGTACATACACCAGCGTCAGATTAGATTGGGATTTGGTGATCTCTTTTTTATTTTTTCAATATTTCTCATTAACAAAACTTCATTAGTTAGACCTTCTCTTACATGTAAATTACCATCTAACATTCCATTAAGAGGACAGGCTTCTTTAGTTTGACTAATAAATTAAACAACATTTAAGTGTAACATTTATTTCATACATTTGATATACTGTAGCTATAAAGATTTTAATGTCTATAAACTTTAACTTTTATTAATTAGCTTACCATGCAACTTGCCTGAATTGTTTATGAATAACAACACATATTTTCAGGTATGACTTATCTAATTTGCTAAAGATTTAGAACTTTTGTCACTTTTTGTTTATGAGTCACACACACAAACAAACACACACACACACACACACACACACACA
>JARUHE010097819.1:0-14979 GCA_031471125.1 Archaeomysis grebnitzkii
ACCAGACCCAACGTTGCTTAACTTCGCTGATCATACGGGAAGCGGTGTTTCAACGTGGCCAAGGCCGTTGACTTAATATGTTATTATATTATTATATTACTATATTTTATATATTGTTATGCTAGTATGTTATTATAACATTATATTATTATATTGTCATATTGTTATGTTATTATATTATTATGTTCTTATATTATTATATTATTGTATTATTATATTATTATCCTTTTATATTATTATATTTTTTAATTTTTTTAATTTTTTTATTATTATATTGTTATGTTATTATATTAGTATATTGTTATATTATTTTATTCTTGTATTATTATGTTATTATGTTATTATGTTATTATGCTATTATATTATTATATCATTATTTTATTATGTTATTATGTTATTATATTATTATATTATTATATTATTATATTATTATAATATTATTTTATTATGTTATTATGTTAGTATGTTATTATATTATTATATTATTTTATTATTATGTTATCATGTTTTTATGTTATTATGTTACTATATATGTTATTATGTTATTATGCTATTATATTGTTATATTATTATATTCTTATATTATAATGTTATTATATTATTATATTGTTGTATTGTTATATTATTATATGATTATGTTATTATGTTATTATATTATTATATTATTATGTTATTATGTTATTATAGTATTATATTATTACATCATTATATTATTATATTATGTATTTTTTTTAAATATTATAATATTATATTATTATGATATTATTATACTGTTATATTATTTTATTGTTGTATTATTATATTAGTATGTTATTATGTTATTATGTTATTATGTTGTTATATTATTATATCATTATTTTATTATGTTATTATATTATTATATTATTATAGTACTTTGTTACTATACTATTATATTAGTATGTTATTATGTTATTATGTTATTATATTATTATATTTTGTTATTATTATATTATCATGTTATTATGTCATTATGTTATTATGCTATTATGTTATTATGTTATTATGTTATTATGTTATTATTTTGTTATATTATTATATTATTATTTTATTATATTATTATATTATTATATTATAATGTTATTATATTATTGTATTCTTACATTATTATATTGTTGTATTATTATATTATTATATGATTATGTTATTATATGATTATATTATTATGTTGATATGTTATTATATTATTATATTCTTATTATATCATTATGTTATTATGGTATTATATTATTATATTATTATTTTATTATGTTATTATATTATTATAGTATTATTGTATTATGTTATTATGTTATTATATTATTATGTTATTGTGTTATTATGTTATTATGTTATTATATTATTATATTATTATGTTATTATGTTATTATGTTTTTATATTATGTTATTATATTATTATATTGTTATATTATTGTATTATTATGTTACTATATTATTATTTTATTATGTTATTATGTTATTATATTATTATATTATTATATTATTATATTATTATTTATTATGTTATTATGTTATTATATTGTAATATTATAATGTCTATTTAAAAACTAAACAGTTTAATGAAACGAAAAAACTTACAATCTTTCACATTAATAATGATAAAAATACTATTTTAGAAATTTTTCCTCAATTCAGGTTTGATAAGATTTTCGACTATTTTAATGGACATTTACAGTCAAATTTCTGATGGTTTTCGTGTGAGGATGTTTTCAAATTTGATTTTCATATTTTCTCAAGAAAAAATATATTTTTTGGTTCATTATTACCAAATTTTCAAATGTTTTAACCTCGAAACCGATTTCATTTTCTTTAGGATACAATATATTTTCAGACTAAATTTCCTTTTTAACATTTTAAAAACTGTTCCAGTGTCCAATTTGCACCTATTTTACTACAATAAATATTTACATACCACTTGGAGTTGTGTTAAAATAATTTTTGAGCTCAACCAATAAAAATTAACGACTTTCTACATTACGTTTTATGATTTTTGAAAATAAAAATAAAATCTATATAAATTTTTGAAAATGTTTTTGTACAAAATTGAATGCTCAATAAAATTGTAATTTAAAATCCATTTTATTAGAATTTTCGCTCGTTAAATTAAAGTTGAAAAGTTAAACAAGAATGTTATTTTTTGTTTTTATTGCAGTTTTAGTTTTTGTAAATCACTTTCATGATCGAACAAAAAAAGTTACTGACTATTAGGACGAACGAGAGTAATAAGATATTTTATAAGAAAATAAAAAGTTAAACAACCCCACCTGGTCTTAAAAGTGTTGGCGAGCATCATGAACATCAAACGTTTTCAATTTTTACATCAAGCCGACAGAAGATCTGATGAGGTAATGCAATGAAATGATAATCATATAAACGTTATGTGGGGAGCAACATATTGGCAGCTCTGTGCACCATCTAACTGTAGATGCTCTGACCGAAAAACTCTTTTTCCAAGAAATAATATACAATAAATGCATCTTATTTATCAGCTGTTGAAAATACCAAGGATGTGAAGGTCGTTTTTTAGATATACACAATGCTGTCGTTGTATATCATTTTATGTTTTATTTCTTGTTTCTTGCATATCTGACAAAGGTTATTATTCATATAACAAGGAGCTTTAGAGGCAGGCAATCTTGTGTTTGTACATCGTGACTCAACTCTCTTAGCAATTATGCTTCTATATCGCCTGTTGCATTGTGCTGCATTACTGTGTAGCCAAATTTCTTGCAAGTAAATGCACTGTCAACATGTTCTTAGCTCCACAAACACAATCCACAGACAATTTAGGTATACACCAATTGTAGCGCAGGCAACAACATCATGAAATTATTGTTTGTGGAGGGTATAGCTCGCCGTAGCCCCGTTATTGAATGTGCAACCAAGATAGGCCGGAGTTAGATCCTTTTCTTGGTAACCACTTATATTTATCGTTTTACTATGGGATCACATTAGCCTAGTCAAGAATGTTCTGGTAATATTCCTTCAGTTTTATTTGTTTTTATTCTCAAGTTGCTGTTTTTTTGTTACATTTTTAATGTTCAGTTTTTCTTAAATCTTTATTTAGCGCCGTTAAACTTTCAGTTACCATTTTTGACGCATCATACTGACCTTTACATGGCGTTATGGGATTGACAATGCCAGGCCAACAAGCATTACTGGTGGATGAAGAATTTCTCTTTAAATTTATGGTTCTTCATGTTTTTTTTTAAATTGATGGTTCTTCATGTTTTCTTATTGAAGAAATAAAATCATCTCTGATAGATGCTTCCAGAGGTTCACTGGTTGAAGAGCCCAGTGCAGTGATGGCATAAACCTTTTGTGTTCGGTTGTGTGCAATCAATGACAGTTGACAAATCTTGAAGATCTTTTATTTATTCTTCAACTTTCTTTTTCCCTTGTTTTCTTTCAAAGTCTTCAGTTCATATCACAGCTCCTCAAACTTTTTTCATCCCATAGTTGAGACTGATTTCATTTAGGTTGACACACCAACCTTTTTTTGAAACCACTTTTCCACTACTGTCATCAGCTTACCATATTTGACGTCTTGAGTCTTTGAGATCAACAATGTTCGTCAATTTTTAATTAATACATTGATTTATTCATTTTCAACGCATTTTCAACGCCATGGGACATACTCGTACGTCTTCCGGAGTATATCCTTCATCCGACAGAACATTTTCACCATTGGATTGGCAGGTTGGCTGTATGTATTTTGTCGATATTGGTTGAATGTAAGGTACTGATGATAGACGTTTTTGATAATAATTTGTATATTTGATTCATTAAACGCGTTTTCAGAAATGTCTTTACATCGATATGAGAGAAAATTATCAGCGTGTTTGGCGGCTTCAACTCCGGAATATGAATTATAATTTATACATACTATAACGAATATATAAATAATAAATGTTGTATATTAATACAGTAATGGAGGAAATAGCTCAAGAACATCACCCAATCTAATAGTTTGTATATACTTAGATTAGGTTAGTGTTCTTTAATAAACATTGCTTCTGCAATTTCCAATTGTTTAGCATTTCGGCATTTAGATAGTATACTGTTAGTTATCGAAAATGATTTTCCTTTGTGCTTTTTTATCAAGTTTTTTTTTATGAAATTTTCTTTTATAGCACTTTCTCGTAAATGCAGCGTCATTCTCCTCAATAATGTGATACTCGTCTTACCAATGTAGTTGTTATTAAGAAGTGCACTACCTCTGCTTTACAACAATATTTATAAACTACATTTGTTTGCTTATCGTTATTTTTATATGGATAATCATCATTGCTGATTGGTTTCTATATTATAACTTTAAACTGTTAGAATCTTATCTAACTGCACTTTGTTCTCTAAGCTATATTATTTTTTTGTCAACAATGTCATCTGAGAACGCATTGTTGACTAGAATTTGTTTGATGTTTCTTAAACAATCTAGACTGTTACAATATTTACAGGTCGTAAGACATAAGATCTTATTGCTGAAACTGTATATGTTCATTTATAACATATATTCTTTATATTTAATTATAGCAACTTTACCTTCTGCACATTTATATATCTCAACCATTGTAATAATATAACTCTCCTTGTCAACATTCTAGACAACTCCAGCGAAACTAGTTAAGGAAACAATAAAAATTACGTTTTTCAACTTCTTTTTTAACCACCCTACTATTCAAAATCATTTGTTACAAAAATTAGAAAAGACCAAAAGAAAATTAATAAATTGTCAATGTGCAATACTATTTAATAAGAAATTTATTTAAAACAATATGTATGTATGTGTATAACCATAATTTGAAAACTATACTACTAGTTTGTAACTATAATACTGTTTTGTTTCTACAAATAACAAGATTATTATTTAACGAATTTATTTAATTTTAAAAAAGTATGTTTCAGGGGCAACCCACCTTCCTCAGTGTTTTTTACAATTGCTAACAAAATCTAGAAAGATAAACCAAGTTTGTAGTTATTTATACAAAGTGACAAAATCAATTTCAATTCCTTAAAAAAATCAAAGTCTGGATTATGACAAATTTGTTGAATCATATTTTTTTATCTTTGGCACATGCGTTGTTACAAGTCTTTTTGAAAATTCATCTAGATTATAAGAATATTGGTTCTGCTTGAAACTATTAGATTGTGTGATAAGTGCTGGTTCAATTAATCTTCGTTTAAATGCATCATTCTTTTTTACAATTAGTTGGATTTTTTTACATTTACTACATGATTAAAATTGTATTTTATATCTACAGAAATATTTATACTGTACAGTATAGATATATTTTGAAAGGTTAATACAGTAGTAACAGGATACACAAAGTTGATAGTTTATAACTGTGTTTTCAACAAAATAAAATAACTGAACGTTTCAAAAAAAGTAAATTTATTCGAATCTAAATAAATTTTGTTTCTTTTGAATTTAATTATTTTTCTACAAAGCAATAATTGTTTTACGTTTGTTTTCATTTAAAATTTAAATTGTTTTGTTATCTATTGTTTGATATTTGAATAAAAGCCGGTGATGCAAAACATAGACATTTCAGTTCAAACTTATTGTCAAGTAAACAAATCTGAAATTTGTAAGCATTATTTATATACATTATATATATATATACAAACATTTCGGTCTTCATGTTTAATTTCATAGTGGAAAAGTGGTCTTCGGGTACGTTTGGCCTACTCAGGTGTAAATCAAGTTTACACCTGAATACATGATCTTTTTTATGCTGAATTAATAAACATGTTCATTTAAAATTAGATGTGTGTGCCACATACGTCCATTTGCTAATGGAATATAATCTATATTTAATTAATTTATCTTTTGTTACCTAACTATATAGCCTTTTTCTTGGTACAGGTGAAGCCATTTTCCGTACACGTATATATATGCATATTTATAAATGGATAACGTTTTAAAATTTAAATTCAACTATATGTCTATATAATATTTAAAAATGATAAAATATACAATATATTTATTTTACTATGTGATTCAGTTACAATTTCTAATAAAAAGTAAATATATGTTTTCGTCAGGTGTCTTATACAATTTGCACATAAAGGTCAGGTACACTTGAAGGCCGAAATATTGATATATATATATACATATATATAAATATATATATATAAAAGTTAGGTTAAAAAAGAGATTAACCGACCTCATTTTGTTATTTCCTTTAACTAGTTTCGCTTGAGCCGTCTAGCATGTTCACAAGAAGGGAAACATTATTACATTGGTTGACAGATATACAAATACAAAATTTAAAGTTGCTACACTAGAATATAAAGAACAATTGTTATAAATTAATATATTAATACCACCCAATCGGATATGTTGTACACTGATGTTAGGTTGGTGTTCCTTAATACAAATTGTTCGTCTTATTAAGGGTTAAGCAACGTAACAAACTAACTTACAACGTCGTACGGACGCCTTTATACAAATGTACACACTTATTATTGTTTTCATAAGTCATTCCAGTATTATAATTATTATTATTATCATCATTATTATTACTTCATATTTAAATGTGTTATACTATACGGTATTGTTTAGCGCATCTATTGGTAGTTTGATTGGTATTTTAATGATGCCTAAGTCGGTAGCTGCTTTCTTACCGAAAATAAAACACAGCGAACATTTGAAAAATTAAAGTAAAAGGTAAAACAACTGACAAATACTTTCTAATTAGAAGTAGTTCTGACAGAAATATATAGTGAATGCGTTCGCACCTATATTACAAATTATAAACATTGATTGATAAACAAATAAAATACAAGTATTTTGTTTTACAAAACGGTTCTTCAAAAGTGATGGATTGTGGGGGATGAATTGGCCTGTAAGGTGATTTGCAACATACATTTTTTTGAAGGCTTAGATAGTTAATGAACATTTCTGATACGTTTAAGGTATAGGTATAAGTTCAATGGATTGATAGGTTTTGTGATGTCACTTCAAACACAGACACGTCGTTTGTATATAGAGGTAAGCTTGGGCTGAACACCATTGAAATACACAAAGAAATTATATAAATTAGATGAGTCTATTTAGTTATATTATTTAAGCCATCCTAACGTCTAAGCAACTACAGAGAATAATCATAAAATATTGATATATTTATGATCATGTCTTACCACTGTTAATTAAGCCATAGCTTAATGTAATACATTAGGTTTGTATTCAATTCATTGTACGTGTTGACTTTGTTGTTAAAAATGAGAAATAACATTTGTGTAAAAAGTTTTACATTTCGTGGAACGAACCAACCCATTGTTCAGGATTATGAGTGCACCTACTTACATCTTACGCTCTAAAGCGTCTTCAAAACTCATCATAAAACATTTTACTGCAATTATTATATTTTTATTTTTCTTTAATAATATTTTTCATTACAACATTCTTTCAATTTTGATAAAAAAATGTTGATTGCATTCAAGCTAAGCATTGATCGTACGACAGACAATGGTGAGTTCGTCCCATTCAAGGCTAAATTAAATGTCTTTTTTTACTTTTTTCTTTATTATGTGTTGATGATTAATCATAAGAAAATAAGAAAATATAATTAAGAAAACATTTTTAGTATAAACTCTAGTAATTAAAGTTAGTTAAGAGAACTTTGTTTGTACCTTTGGGTAGTATAGATTTGTTGGTCGCCAGAGGAGAACATTAAGTGATGAGATAATATTTCACTATATTCATCTATTCCCAATGTATTTATGTCAATAATTGTATACATGTTCAGTATATATATATAGTAGTTGTAATATAAAGTATTTATACATTTTTCAAAGTATTTTTGTTTTTGTTTGCAGTCACCTGTGCAATAAAGAATAACTGCAAGACAGTGTTACATTATTTCCTCACTAACATGGCTAGCCAACAAAAGTGACACTTAATGTCATCCTCTCGCGGCCAACAAATCTATACTACTCAAAGGTACACGCAGAGCTATCGTAATTAACTTTAATGAAAATTGATTTCCTCACAACTTTAGAAGATTAAAAGAATTATCAAAACTAAAACAAAAACAAAAAAAAACAATGATAACTAGTCATTGGCTTAGAAGAAGTTTTGCTTTGTATGGTGATGCTTTTCCTGCTTCAGCATCATTGCGATGAATTGTTAAGCTTTTCTGTCGTTCAACATTTTTGAAACCACTAGATTAGTACTATGTAAAAACAATTTTCTTTATATGTTCATGTTAACTATAAAAAACCGTTTTTATTTATTTTAAAAAAAATGTTCTTCTTTCAAACGTTTGTTTTAGAGATATGTTTGTTAAATATAAACCATTATCTTTAATATAATTAGCCTTTGTTCGACACTTTAAATATTTTTGTGTTTAATTCTTGATTAACTTTATTAATAGTATAGTTACTACACATCATGTTTCTTGATAAACCAATCTTAAATGAACATAATTAAGTATCCATAAAGTCAACCTACCGATATATTGGACTTCTGCCCTATCTCTAGGAACATTTAATAAATTTAATTTAATGTAGTATTGCATAAAATATCACCACTGAATAGCGAGAAACTTTCTTGAGAAACTCAGATGAAGATATGAACATCAGTTCAAGAAAAAGAGTAAGTTATGTCGTATAGTTACTACACATCATATTTTAATAACTATATTTCATAATAAAACAATCTTAAATGACAACCAATTATGTTTTCCATATATGGTAATTACAGATATATGTGGTAGATATAGTATCAAGGTTCCTAAACTGCGTTCTCGACCAAACTTTTCTTTATTTAAAACCAACTTTTTATCGAAATCACATTGAAACAATGCTATACGATTTTTATTGAACACACTTTTATTGATTCAATACAAATTGTATAACATTGTGTCAATGTGATTCAAATCAAGAAAAGTTTTGTCGAGAAAAACACTAGAGTTTTTTTGATAATTGTTATTATTTCATGGGAGTTTGCAATGACTTTCATGATAAAAGAAAATAAGATTACATAACAAAGTATCCACAAATAGTTTATTAGCCTAAAGTGTGTTGTTAATTGTGGCATTTATAAGCAATGTAGACCTCAAAAAAATAGTACTTCATATAAATAATGACAACAAATAATGAAGACAAAAACTACAGTCTTTAGCTTTATTTATCATCAATTTTCATTTATATCACATCAGCGAGT
Organism: Archaeomysis grebnitzkii; assembly: GCA_031471125.1. Taxonomy (NCBI): domain Eukaryota; kingdom Metazoa; phylum Arthropoda; class Malacostraca; order Mysida; family Mysidae; genus Archaeomysis; species Archaeomysis grebnitzkii. Next base: position 9,188 of record JARUHE010097819.1, read on the forward strand.
GGGTTGGCGTTTTAAAATCTTGATTTAATGATGCACACCTGGTGAAATAAGCTTTACTTGGATAATTTCAAACCTCCATACCGTATATATTTTGTATTTCACTGTATCACTGTCCATACATTATATATGTGTACAGTGAAATAGAATATGAAGCAAATTATAACTATAGGAATGGACGGTGGTCCTCAAAAGCAATGAAGATAAAATGAGTAAATGAAAAGTTACAGAAAGATTCATCTTAAAACTTGGAGTTTGCAGAGAGATGCAATAAATAAACACCTGAGTAGCCTTGCCAACTAGTTTTGTGGTTGGAAGAAGTAATCCAGGATGGCAAAATGTATACATGCCAGAGATAATATGTTTTGTTTTCTTAAGCAGTTTTTCAAGATATGTCCGGTAGAAGCCAATATAAGTCGTCTGTTTTTGTAACCCTATAAATCAAGAACAAGACAAAAACTGTGTGATGAAATATATTCAGTATTGTGAAACAAACGTTCATACGTGAGTATATAAAAGTTTTACATAAAAAATAACATTTAAAGTATAAGTATTGAAAGATTTAATAAAGGGAAAATTATTTCCGAGAAGAAAGAAAAACACATTGAAATCACAGAGAAATCCAGTATATTGAAGTATCTGGCACCATTTTGGTTGTGTTATCTGGAAACTCGAGGTGAGTCGTTATCCATTGAAACAATTGAGTTGAGCATCTATAGTCTATACATCTGTAGTTCATGGTAACACCTTCGGTTGTGGACTGGAGTAAAATACAATATGGACATAAAAAGTTTGATAATTGTTATGGCCAAGATAATGGAGCAACAGTAAAATTACAATGGCAATAATGTAGGTCCCAAACGCAACAGGAACATAGAAATAAAGATGTTATCTATTGCAAATGGATGAAGGTTTGTTGAGAACAAAATTGTGGAGGAATGGCACAGAATAAAGAGAGAAATCAGACGGATAAATAGTAACACAGAAGAATCGAATCCTATACCCATTGAAAAGTTAGTGCAGACAATCTATCCATATTCAAATCCTTTATAAGTAATGAGAAACTATAAATTATGTCCAAACACCATACGGTATTTTTAGACTTTACAGCAGCCTATATATTATAGATTAGGATCCAGAATATATATACAACATTAGTTCTAGCCACATCAAATATGAAATGTTGATGGAGAAAAAAATTCAAAAAATAATAATGTTTAATGAAGTAAGACATAAATTGTTTAGAACAACAATTTTTTAAAGCGTATTGAACAAGATGTCGATAAAGTTGAAAGAAGCACTTCATGAAATAATCATTTTTCACATTCTTTACATCACATTTCTTCAAGAGTATTATTTTTCAAAGTTGTATTATATTTCTATTATTATTTGTTGTTTTTATTTATATGTTTATGATTGTTATTATGTTTCAAGCCTTGTTCATATTTATATTATTATTCGCTGTTTCATTATTATTTGTATTTTTATTAGTTTATATTTTTATATTGTTATGTATTCAATAATTGTTTTACTTGACGACCTGGGTAAAGGATAAGCTATTGCCGTTGAATGATTGCTTCCAATGACTAGTTATAATTATGATTAAATTGTTAAGTCTTTATTTATCATCTTCATTGTTTACTTTAATGGTGCATCAAGCCCAACCAAAAGCCTGGGTGACGTGATAGTTGTAAAACTAATTTTTCATTAGCTTTTTTACAGTTTGCTTTGGATGGTGGCTTGTTAAAATATAATTATTTTAACAAAGTATTTCAAATATAAACTTATTTGGTAGTTATAAGGCACAACAGACAACGCACCAAATGAAACAATTTACCAAAATGTTTGTTTTTATCCTTAAAAAAGTTTTAAATACACTTGTGGCGGAAATCTATGGTTCACTTGTAATAATAGAAAACTAGATATGCTTACTTCGGATGCATAAAGCCACATTTCAAATTTCTCGCCAACTTTTACCATGTACCATTTAATACTTCGCGGAGGTACGCAGTTCCCTTACGTATGTGGAGATGGAAACATGTCCGCTCTAAAGTTAGAAAACTGCAATTGCTGCTCCTCAACTATATTTAAATTAGTGGCCAAGGTAAATTATAATAATGAAGTAGCAATTGAAACCAAATTTAAAATTTCCCGCCAAGTCTAATAGTAGCGTGTATTACTCCGCGGAGATACGCCCCTTAATTTGCTGACTTGTCAGTTACCTTACAGTTGTGGAAATGGAAACATGTCTGGTCTAGAATTAGAAACTGCAATGGCTACCGAAAACCATTTGAGGAGCAAAGTTAGGTTAGGTTTTGTTTAGTGGGTCACGACAATGCTAAACTTTCTTTAAGCACTTCGTTCCTGCACTTCGTTTTATCTCCACGTTCCTTCCATTAAACCAAATGACGGAAAACGCTCATTTTTCATGCTGGACTAATACTATGGAAGTTACTCCCAAATTTCATGAAATTAATCACCTCATACGCAATATTTAAGAACAAATTAAAAACTTACATTTTTAGTCATTATTTTTTCCGTTTGATTTTTTGTTGTTGTTTGTTTTTAATATTTTTTTCTTCTGAGTCTATTATCTTTTGTTTAATTGTGTAAAGCGCACGAGAGTATCATATAGTTGTGCGCTATAAGAATGTTTTTAATTTAATGTTTTTTATTATTACAACACAATACAATACAATACAACACTGTACAATATAATACAATACAACACTATACACTACAATACAACACTATACAATACATTACAATTCAACACAATACAATACAATACAATGCAACACTATACAATACAATACAAAACAACACTATACAATACAATACAAAACAACACTATACAATACAATACAATACAATACAATACAACCCTATACAATACAATACGATAAAATACAACAATACAATAAAATACAACAATACAATAAAATACAACAATACAATAAAATTGTACAGTAGAATACAATACAACGTAATACAATAAAATATAATACAATACAACACTATACATTACAATACAATACTATACAATGCAATAAAATACAACACTATACACTACAATACAATATAACAATACAATGCAGTTGTACAGTAGAATACAATACAACGCAGTACAATAAAATACAATACAATACAACACTATACAATACAATACAATACAATACTATACAATACAATACAATACAATACAACAATATAATATATTTGTACAGTAGAATACAATACAGTGCAGTGTAATACAATACTACAATACAATATGGTTTTACAATACAGACCACATGTGTTCTGGTCCGAAACGGAAGGAGAAACTTACAAAGTTGTCGTGGCCATAGACATGCAGCATAGCTTATAAAAACATATCACCGCTTTGGAGCGGCCACCGACTGCGACATATTCAAAGGAGAGACGCTGATAGATGTTCATCGTATTATTGGCGCCAAACAAGAACCACATTTCGGGTGTAACGCTGACAGAGAACTCACCGAACAACTCAGAAACGTCCGTTATGCTGATTATGATACATCTCTTCAGCCAATCACAACGAACTGACAGTAGTGACGTCACGGTTAAGTGACTGCTTCTAATATATTGGTTAGTTTGTTTCTTTGCCTGACGCAGCAGGGCTCAGATCCGGAGAAATAAGAAGTTGCGGGTTTCTAGGATACTGGAGCTGATAACTTCCCTTCACAGTGCCACTGAAAGTGATGTTAAAAGTGAAATGGTGACGCATAGATATTTATTTCTCAATGAGATCTGGGATGAGACAGAGTTGTGTCCTTGCTAGTAATAGTAGCCAATTAAAGTTTTTTTATTTAAAAAAAAAGAGTTGGCTAGAAATATCTCATTGCTGTAATGATTGAGGAACCAAACCTGAGGCATCATATCCAAACTATTAGTGTGAAGACTATATTGGTAACCATTCGGTGGCTGTGTGTCGAGAACATTTTTACAGACTGTTTAACATTATATCGAACTTTTTATACAGTTACCTCACAAAATGGAATTCTATTTCTTATTGATAACTGAATTATTGCCATTAATTATCGAAAAACGCCCAAGTTTTTTATTTAACTACTTTTACTACATTAAACGAAGGTCAAGCAAAGTAATTAATAACTTCCTCCCATTAGATACATTTAGGAAAAAGGCAAAGACATATTAATCAAAGAAATTACCATCATAAATTAGATCAGTCAGTTTCCAACAAAAGGGGAAATACAATGATCAAAATTATGAGAAATTTGATTGATCTTGTTATGTTAAGGCTTATTATCGAAACAGATGCACTCAAAATCTATTTTTTTAACTGATTTGAACTAATTGAATAAATCAAATAGAGAAATAACACATCGTTACACCAATATTTGTGAATAATGTTGCTATGGTGAGAAATAATATATAAAACCATAGCATAGCTTAGTTTGTACGTAATAAACCTTTGCTTTTATTATTTCTTAACTTCTACTCAAGAGTTACAATATAATTTTTTTATCATGACTCGTATATTGTTGTGTTGGTAAGAGCTTTCATCAAATGTTAGGATAGAATACAACTTATATATGTTTTTAGTTGATTATTGAAAAAATAAATATATCTCAAATTTTAACAATTTGTTTGATCTTCAATTTAAATTTAAGTAATTAAACAAAAACGCATGTATAATTTATACAAAATCTAGCTGGTAAAGGTTTTATTAAAATGATAGAACAACGTCTAAATCATAAATACCTATAAGGGTTTATTAAGTCATAAATAAGTATAACAAAAGATAAGCATATTACCAAAATTTTGAGTGATATTTGTTTCTCGTTCAACTAAAATTGGAAACATGTTTACCAAAACAACAATAACAACAAAAACAACAAATACAATGGGGAACAGCAACAACAACAAAAGGAACATGGACAACAGACATAGCAACAACATGCACTATAACAACAACAACAACAGGAAGAAGAAGAAGAAGAACAACAACAACAGGAGGGACAACGAAAACAAGAACAAAAGGTATTGAAACAATAATAACAACAGGCCGAACAACAACAATAACAATAAGAAAGAAAACGAAAACAACAACTACAACAAGAGGGACAACGAAAACAACAACTACAGCAGGAAAAAGAAAAGAAAAAAACAGGGCAGTATAATGAATGAATAGCTTAGCTGAAGTGGCGATTTACAATTAAATGTAAAGGCTGTTGTGAACCTTTATTGTCAGAAGGTTTTAGTTCGTTTTCTATTCTCACTTATGTAAGCTTCTATTTTTTTGGTAAATAAGGTCGAAATGGTTTAGATTTTACGGCTTTTCTGGGAATTTGTTTTTAGGTTGATGCCTTAATTGTTTTATGGTACTGATTTAAAAAATAAACATTTAGTTATAATGTTTAATAACAAAGACAAATAAAATACCCTTTGAAAATAATTAGAAAATTAATTTTAATTAAACGATGGAAATGTAATGAGAATCGTTAATTAAACTCATAACTTATATAAATTCCAATTAAATTCAACATTTCAGTTGCATACAATTGTTCCTTGGCAATTAAGGATATCGAGCTGCTCTAGGTGAGCCAAATTATTCAGGTCTTTGTCCTATCCTAATTTGGTTGGTTGGTTGTATGAATGGTAGATCAAAGCACAAGAATTTAAGCTTTATAATTAGTATCTCTCAGTCCTTGTGATAAAGGAAACCAATGCTAGGCAGGGCTTGGGGGTCGGAGTCGGAGTCGGAGTCGGTTTTTAAAATTTAGAGGAGTCGGAGTCGGAGTCGGTGAAAATCC
>JARUHE010097929.1:0-14977 GCA_031471125.1 Archaeomysis grebnitzkii
GGTTAACCAGAATTCGATTAAAAACTCATGAAATATCTACTATTTTAAAAAACATTCAAAAGAGTCCTTAAGGCATTCTACCCTAAAATCTTCAGTTACTTCATTTGTTTTAAATACACTTCTTTCTAAACTATCAATAAAAAATTCGGTTAACCATGATTTTAAACTATCTTATGAAATGTATGTTTTAATAAGTGAATACTGATTTCACAAACATAAATTTTTAGTAAAACCAGTGTAGAATATTTTGTTCTTCATTTTCACTTAAGCAAACTTTTCTGTAAATTATTTTATTTTTATTTTTTATTACTTTGAAAAATATAGCCAATCTTACTTAAGAATCCACACATCATCTACAGCCCCAGCAACAACAGCAACAGTGAGAAGGCAGTTATAGAAGCTAGTTTTTTCAATACCAGCTTGTTTTTTATTATACATCTTAGCAAAATTATAAAATGACCAACCTTTGATCTATTTCTTAAATTCAAGTATTCCTAAATTCTGTGTTGGTGTATTTATTTAAATAAACTCATGTAAGCTTTTCCTTTTATTTCCTTTTAACAATTATTACTTGAAATTATGAAATGGCAAACATCTTACCACAATCGGTACATCAATATTGGAGTTGTTCCAACCTTCTAAGTTTTCTTATTACTTTACCTTAATCAAAACAACCACTCTTAGTTCGACTCCGCAGGTTGGATTCATAGAGAATTGTTGCAGCCTTTTATTAAACTATGACTAGAAGGCCAGCTTCTACAATTTACCTTTGATTGTTATTGTTTTTATATTTTTCAAATTAACATAGTTTCAGTTTTTTCATTACATTTTTTTTAATTTAAGTTGAATTGAAGAACTATACCTTCTATGTTTACTACATTTAACAAGTATTTTTACAAAGTCAGTATTTATTAAAGTATTTAGAATTTTGACATGTTTTCAAATTGTAAGACTTTCGAAGAGACTTAGTACAAACTGAAGGAGGAACCACAGTGGAGGAACTATTTATTTTGTGAACTTATAGTATGTTATAGATGTTCATTAACCTTTATTTTTGGATAATTGTAAATTTTCTCAAATATAGTTTTTTGTATTGCTTATCAACTTATTTTTTAGTTCAAAATTGTTTTTGATATTACAAACTTTTTGTATTTTAAGACTTCTGATCAGTCACAGATTTTGTTTGTGTACTTTTCTTCACACTTGTTTCATTTACTTTGTGTATTCTTATCTGGTGTTTTGATAACAAAGAAACTTCATTATTCATTGAATCATACAGAAACTTAATATATAATTTAATGTGACTCAGAAGATGAATCGTGTGTAACTCAATACGTTTGTATACGATTATGCATGCAATGCTTGTAGAAAAGGACTTTGATTTTTTTTATTTTATTTTTAGTTTACATTTTCTTTCAATTATGTAATTTATTTATTTGCATGTTTTACACATACTATTTTGAAGCAATTTTTGGTTGGGAAATAAAAAACAGCAACAATCACATCTTTTATTACCGAACCCAAATATTTTTAATGGATAGTTTCAAATCTGCAATTGGCAAACTGATACCATATTAAGTCTGTAATTGGCAAACTGCTACCAAAATCAAATTTCAATTAGCAAACTACAAAATTTTAAATGTTTTTTAGTTGTTAATTTTTATAAAAAAAATTATTGAAGTAATTTCTCAAAAAATAATACATTTGTGTAGAAGTTATTATTTTTACATTTTTTACAAAAGGCTATTTTCATACACATCTAAATTCAAGCTAACAAATTTTACTTAAACTATAAAATCCGTCAATGACAAAACCAACCTTTCTAATACCTTTGGAAATCAACTTTTTATTTTTTTCAAGAATTGTATAATTACTAATTAGCTTGGGTACACTTTTCAAACATATTATATAGAGTTTTGATTCCTATTTTTGAACTTGAGACATCTGTTTTATTTTGATTACATCAATACGTTTTGAAAACCTTTTTCTTATTGGCAAATAGAAAAGAAGAAATAAAATAGAAAACAGATAAATAAAAAATTATTCTTAACTTTTATGAAATAACATACGATATTTTTAATATTTTGTTTAATCCTGAAGGCCCAGTCTGGTTGCAATAAAACGTTACAGTAACTCACTTGCTGTAAAATCAGTCAAAAACGAGTATTTTTTCAGAATATGTTTAAGTACTATCCAAACCCTACGCTGTCTAACATTTTAAGTCCTAATTGGTTTTCACATAAGGATTAAAATACATTAAAGTTAGTATTGGAAACAATTCTTGTTCACTGGAAATTAGTGTTTTGTCCGACTTTAAATGGTGAACCTCGCTGACAGGTCTTTTCTATATATAGTATGACCGCCGTTATTTACAGCTTAAAAACCAGGAGAGAAGATATAACTGAATGACTCGTTTCATAATTTAAAAGTTTTCATAAAAAATAAAAATAGTAAAAGGGAATTAAATTGATTTTGACTACTGAAGACATTACTATCTTGCCCGGATATTTAAGAAAATCAAGTACATGAGTCACTGTCCAATGTTATAAGTATTGATAGTGAATTTGAGTTCTAACTTCATGTATTTTAGTATGTCCCAGGTACCAGGTCATACAATATTCAAGTTTATTAACGTTAGAGCTGAAGATCATTTTTATATTGTTGTTTCGTTTTAAGAAATTAATTTGTTTCTCATTGAAATTTAATTTGTTTGTTATTGAAAGTTAATTTGTTTGTTATTGAAAGTAATTTGGTCTGTTATTGAAAATTAATTTGTTCGTTATTGAAAATTATTTTTGTTTGTTATTGAAAATTAAATTGTTTGTTATTGAAAGTAAATTGGTATGTTATTGAAAATTGATTTGTTCGTTATTGAAAATTATTTTTGTTTGTTATTGAAAATTAATTTGTTCGTTATTGAAAATTAATTTGTTTGTTATTGAAAATGAATTTGTTTGTTATTGAAAATTAATTTGTTTGTTATTGAAAATTAATTTGTTTGTTATTGAAAATTGATTTGTTTGTTGTTGAAAATGAATGTGTTTGTTATTGAAAACAAATTTATTTGTTACTGAAAATTAATTAATTCATATAAATTAAATACAATAAAATACGTTAATTAGAAAGATTGGTCATTTTCAATACAAAAATATTTTTTCTTAAGTGAAGTTTTCAACATTTATAGAATAATTATTTTTTATTTACAGCTTTAAATAGTTTTATAATTATGAAATAAATAACAGAAATAATTAACAATAATATTAATTAAATCTACTTTTTATTATAAATAACAATAATTTTTTCTAATTTAAAGACAACTTTTTGTTAAACATTTCAACACAAATTTCAGGCTTCTACCAGTATTTAGTTTCATATAATGGCTATCATTGAAAAATATTTTTTTTAAACAACTTCTCCTTCTTCATTTTTTTTACAATTTTTATCAACATAAAAAAAAACTCACATTGGGAGACTAAATATTCATCTTTATTTTACTTATAATTTAAAACTTCTGGAAAAAAAAGTTATTTACTATATCAACTTAATTAAAAAAAATGTTATTTACTAATAACTTAAACTATTCCATAAGATGATCCAAAAAACGAAGTTAACTTATTGTTTTAGGCTGACAATGGTATTTAACAATATTTACAAAAACTAAGCAAACTAACAAACATAACAAAAAGCTAACTTAAAACATTTTTTATAGTCTTCAAAATTATTATTTTTTAATTTAGACATTTGTTTAATATTTATTTATTTACAAAAGTATGAAATGGAACTGAAATAAAAGTTTAATAAAAATTATTACTGTTTTTAAGAAGGTCTTTTATCTTGAACAAATGAATAAACAGTCAAAGGTACACCTTTTTGCATTTGTTTTAAAAAAGAAACAATAGTTTAAGCAGAACTAAGAGTTCAGTATTCAAAACCATCAGTCATTTTACCAAAATGTAGCAACAAATTTCCCATAGTTAACCCTTTAACTGTTTCTTGTAACACCAGTTATACAAATTAAGCTAGTTTATGTTTTTAATAAATTTATAAAAAAAATACAAACTAACTTGATTTGTATCACTGATGTTACATAAGGTGGAGCAGGCCATTGGACTTACTTAACACCGATGTTACAAGAAACTGTTAAAGTGTTAAATGCAAAGCTCATGTTAACAATGTTATGTTAAAGTTATAAGACAGTAGTTGGGCTTGTTTAAAAAATGGTTTTAAATAATATTTTTCACAGTCAAACATTCTAATCTATGCTCCAAATCTCAAAGTTTTTTTTGTGAAATTTTTATAAGAATTGAACATACCGATTGCATTTTGAACGAAATTTACAATTAGTTTCTTGGTATTTTTATCTCATTCAAAGTACCACTACTATTAAGTTGTAATGTTCATCAAATTAAAGTTGTTAAATATATCTAATTGAACTACATATATTTAAAAATATGGTGAAAAATAAAAAAAATAACCAGATTTTGGTTTTGGCAGCAAACATTCAAAGAAGATTCATTGCCAGACGTATTGTTTTATTGTTTTAACATTTACTTTAATACAGTTTAGATTTAGAAAAATCATAAGATCTTATGTTGGACTGCTTGTTTGGTTGTTGATAGTTTTCAATTTTTTCAAAACACAACTGTGTTTGCAAGTTTGGCATATAGTCACAGATATATCGAAAGTTTTTCAAACACCGTTGCAAAAAGGTGTAATAAATGTTTCTTTATTCACAAGTTTTCATAAAATACTTCATACAAGTCTAATCATTTGTCTTTTGTAAAAGCAACCGTGCAGCGGGATACGCAGTAGATAGACGCATGGGCTGCACGGTGCTACATGATAATGCACAGGGCTGCACGGTGCTACATGATAATGCACAGGGCTGCACGGGGCTACATTATGGTGCACAGTGGCTGCTTTGGGGGACTGACCGCGGCCAATACCGCTTGTGTGAAGACCTCGTGCACGTTCTCCTTCGTCTTGGCTGAGCATTCGACGTACTTGAACAGCGACCCCTTGCGGCAGAGGCGTTTCCCCTCCTTGGGGGGGAGGAGCTCGTCGTTGCGGACATCCTTCTTCGTGCCTGAGGGGAAGTTTTTTTTTATGAGGGGAAGTTTTGTTTATGAGGGGAAGGGTTAAACTTTAATGTTAATCTAATTGAGGGGAAGTTTTTTTTATGAGGGGAAGGGTTAAACTTTAATGTTAATCTAATTGAGGGGAAAGTTTTTTATGAGGGGAAGGGTTAAACTTTAATGTTAATCTAATTGAGGGGAAGTTTTTTTTTTATGAGGGGCAGGTTTAAACTTTAATGTTAATCTAATTGAGGGGAAGGTTTTTTATGAGGGGCAGGTTTAAACTTTAATGTTAATTTCATTTCATTTAATTGAGGGGAAGGTTCGGTTTTATTGAAGGTAAATAAATTAAACTTTAATTTTAATATTAATTTAATTTAATTTAATTTAATTTAATTGATGGGAAGGTTCAGTTTTATTGAAGGTAAATAAATTAAACTTTAATTTTAATATTAATTTAATTTAATTTAATTTAATTGAGGGGAAGGTTCAGTTTTATTGAAGGTAAATAAATTAAACTTTAATTTAATTTAATTAATTTAATTTAATTTAATTTTAATTTAATTTAATTTCAATTTAATTTAATTTAATTACGCTTCAAACAAATGTAATTTATTTATATTATAATTACATTAAATTAAAGGAAAAATAATATTAACTTTATTTCGTCAAAAGAGAAATAAGTTGGATTTAAATAGCTATAATGTAAAATTTAATTTACCTAAAACATAATCGAATTATATTTAATTAGATTAAATGAGAAATAAGAACAATGTTAGTTTAGTTGAAGTAGAAACACAATAAATTCTAATAAAATCAAAGTTTAAAATATGTAGAAGTAAAAACGTCTTTTTTGGTGTCTGCCACAAAACGTTTTTAAGCTGAACTAATTGGCAGGAAAGGAAAAAAGATGAGCTCTATCCAATGAAAAAAATAAAGTAAAAAACAAATGTTATAACCTCACTAACGACGACAACAACAAGGTGAAACTAAAACTATAACCTAATGATTATAGTGAGATTAGAAAAAATGTACAATTATCAATAAACGGAATAACTCATGTTAATTAAAAGCACATATGTCTCATTTGTAAATCGTGGTTAAGCTAATGAACTTTTACCATCAAATTATTCTTCCTAACAAAAGTAGTTATATGTCTTAGAGGCGGCCAAAATACACTGGGTGGTACAGTGAATACTTTTGGCGCTCGGACATTGACAACAGGCCTTAATGAAGAAGATGTTCAGTACATTTGCTGAAGCAATGTTTTAGAGAAAGAATCATTTATCTGCACCACACTAGCCCTGAATTTTTCCTGCGTATTTCCACAAGAGGAAGACTTATACCACAAACATTGAATCTTTTAATGGAGATTATTATTCATGAAATCAGGGAACTGAGTCATAAAGTCTATTAAGCTTTCGAAGAACATGCTTTTGCAAAGACACAGCCATGTGAAGTTGAAAGTGGCTGCCATTTATTAAATTTAATGCCATTAAATGCCATTTATTAAATGCCATTTATTAAATTAAATGCCATTAAATGCCATTTATTAAATGCAATGCATACATTATGTTGTAAAACAAATGCAAATTAGTCTTCATTATCTGTACTACATGATTTATCTAAATTTCATAACAATTTTTATGGAAAATGAATTAAAACCTTCTCGCTGATTTTTTGGCACCCTGAATATATAGTATATAAAGTTACAGGAATTTATCTATTGACAGATATGGCTAATTTAGGTTGATTTTCAAAGTAAAAAATTAACTTTGCCTCCAAATTTGGGGTAGTCGAAATGAGGGTATTTTTGGGAACATTTTTTAACAAAAATATAAGCAATTGTGAGCAATTTTTACCTAATGGCATATAATCAACCAGAAGGGTGCCAACTTTCGACTATGGCTACCAGATTAATACAAACACGTGTTTGGAACAAAGGTAAGTCTTGGAATATTAGAAAATAACTTACTTTAAATTTAAGATTTGTTAAAACAATAAAATAATTAAAATAAAACAACAGATTTATTTTAGAACAAACAGAAAAGTGGTGTTTTGAAATATTACTTAAATAGAATGGAGCAAAAGCTCACACTCAATTCAGTAGTAAATTCGGATCTCTTCACAATACATATACTATATATATTGTTATATTTCTGTAGCTTTTGCCACAAAAATATATCAATTTAAAAAGTAGATAAACATCACTAACACGTTGTTCATTGTAGGGTTATAGATACTACTTTTATAGCTTACATAAGAAAAGGGAAATGCAATTCTAATATGTTTTACTATAATTCATTTATACCAAAAAATTGAAAAATAAAAGTTTCCATGCAGTATTTAAACTCAACATGGTAATATAAAGAATAATTATTTTCGAGTTTCCAATTCTCTGGACAGAAAAGTTGTGTAAAATCATTATTTTAGTTCCAATGGACAAATAAATGTGAAAAGGCAACCTTAACTTTCAGATTGTACGTTATGTACATGATGTTCGACTTCTTATTTTTATTACAATAACAGTACTACTAAATTTCAAATAAAGAAAGAAAATTCATCTCATGAAATTGCTCTGCAAATAACACATATTGCATCGTAGGGTTAATGAATTGTGTATGAAATGTAATCAAATCGTGTTGAATCGTTTACAATTCGTGCATGAGATCATACACTGCATTTTATACAATTCTTATATGAGATTGTGTTGAATGTTATACAACCCATGTACAGGATCGTATGGAATAGTATTGAATGTTATACAACCAATGTACAGGATTGTATGGAATCGTATACAATTTTTATTTGAGATTGTGTTGAATGTTATACAACCAATGTACCGGATCGTATGGAATCGTATTGAATTGTTATACAAATTCATAATAAATTTGTAACCTTCTATCAAACCAAAAACTTGCTCACCAACTAGGACGATGGGCGACTTTGGGCAATGTTTCTTCAGCTCGGGAAGCCACTTCATCGACACGTTGTCGAAGCTTGGTCGGTTGTCCAGAGCGAAGCACACGATGAACACGTTCGTCTGGGGAGGAGGTCTTTTTAGTGAATGTTGAAGAGGAAGAAGAAGTGTGTGTGTGTGTGTGTGTGTGTGTGTGTGTGTGGGTGCGCGCGCGTGTGTGTGGGTGTGTGTGTGTGTGTGTGTGTGTGTGTGGGTGTGTGTGTGTGTGTAGGTGCGTGCGTGTGTGTGTGTATGTGTGTATGTTTGGTTATATAAATTTCACAAAGTAATTTTATTCCTAGACTAACGCTTATAATGTTTGATGTCAGATTAGCTTTATAAACTAAAGTCCTTTAAAATATAAGTTCTTTAGGCTGTTCGGTGCTTGCATAAAGCACGTTATGTGTCTCATATTTCAAAGAAACACCAACAACATAATGTCTTATTTCAGAAAGCAATCTTCTTAATGAAAATATATTTTTCTTTTCAAATTTATGACTTTTTCAAAAAATATTTTTGTTTCACAAAAAATATTTGTTTTATATTTTCAGTAGTTGCAAACTTTTACTGCACATCATGTCAACTCCAATTTAGTTTTTAATACATTTTTTTTTAATCATGATGAGATTAAATTTTAATATATCGCCAACTGAAAGATAAATAAACTTACTTTTCAATAGTTGCGTTTGATCGTGCTAGCAATCGCTATCAATACCACGTAGAATTCGACGCTGTTGCCCAGTTTATTTCATTCAACAACATTTGACATTAGTCTACTTTAGTGGTGCAAACAAATTTGTTTTAAAATAATGATAAAAGAGTTTATTTTTCGAAACTAATAAGTTATATAAATAAATTTACTGCTTTTTATTGTCTTTAAATTTGTTTGGAAAAAGGAAATCTATTATAATAGTTGTTTTAAAATAATTTTGTCTGCATGGATAAATTAGACTGATGCCAAATTTTGTTAAATTAAATAAACTTGGCATTATTGCCGAAATTTACATTCTATCATTAGCTGTTGCAAGCACGATCAAACGCAGCCATTGTTATCAGTGAACTAAATTATTTTACATGCATAGATGTTCAAGTTAATTTATTTATTTTATAAGAAAATCAAACCTTGAAAACAACATTTTTGTTTAGAAATATATTTATTATTTTTACATTTTCATATTTTATGAATTCATTTTCTTTAGATAACAATGTTCTGTTTTTTCCTTAAGAAAACGTCATTATTTCTCTTCAAAAATGTAAGCAATTTTTTCAGGGAAATTAATTTTCCATTAAACGTGAGATGAATGTTTCATATTTTTAATTCCTGATTAATTGTTATCATGTAGACTAAATTACGTTGAAATTAGCATTGAAAACAATCCCTTTTATGTTCTGCCAAGCGATAGAAGATACCTAAGCTGCTTCATGATCCATTTAAACCCGCTAAAATTAATTAAAATGAACCTTTCAACGCATACAAATTAGGTTTTAATAATAAATTAGACGTAATATTTTTCTTATGGCATAATTATACACGAGTTAAAGGATTAAACTAGGAAGGTGACCTGAAAGGTATCATTAGTTTCAAAAGTCATTCAAACATTCCGAACATTTAGAACACATATGTGCTGGCATAGGTATTAAAACATACATTAAACTGTCGCCATCTGCAATGGAGTCCTATCCATCTTTGTAAGACCGAATATACAGTTGATACCTCCAGTTTATTTTTTGAGAAAATAAAAACAAAAGATTAAAAATCTTAAACAAATAAATTTTAATTTATTAGCAGTCTAACCTGTGGATAGGATAATGGTCTTAATCTTTCGTATTCCTCTTGTCCAGCTGTGTCCCATAGTGTCATACTGTAGACTTTGTCGTCGAGTTTGTGGGTCCCTGCGTGGTTATCGAACACTGTCGGCACATACTCCTGAAAAAGACATTGCTTTAGTTTCTTCAAGAAAATTAAGTCTAGCACAAAAATAATATGTGAAGCAAGATGGAAATAAGATTCCATTGACAAAATGACTAGACAGAGTAACCATCTACACATTCCAACAGGAAGAAAAATTAATACCCTAAACACAACAAAGTAAACCAATACCAGTATAGGATGAAATAGTATTCTAATGACACACCAAAATGCCTCAAACACATAATATGCCCTAGTAGCATTTCAATGGCTAATTCTTGGCTATTTTCCAAGGGAACCATAGAATAGCTACTAAATCATGGCTAATAGCCAAGGAACAGCCACTAACTAGGGATAGATGCTACTAGGGATGCCTACTCAATAAACATTAAAAGGTGCACAGGTAAGGTACACTTAAATTTTTTCTGGCACACTCATTACACTTAAATTATTCCATAAAATAATATTCAATAAATAAAAAACATAACCATGGGACACACTCAAGTTTATTGTCAGCCAAGAAATAAGGGTCCTCGTTAATTGAAAAACGATTGCAAGTATACCGTTTTAAATCATCCAATCAGTTTAATAGGTAAAGTAGAAACATATTTATTGTGTTTAATATTTTTGTTTTTATGAGAACCAACAAAACAATTTATAGCCGTTTATTTGCATAACTTTTTACCTTACGCGGTACTCTTATTTCTTTAACGATAGTACAGCTACATTGGTAAATGTGTTCATGAAGGGCAATGGAGGCATCCGGGAAGTGTTCTCAAATGCCTGCATGACCATTCATGAACATGTTTTAAGATCTTAAAAGTAAGATTTATATTGACTGCACACATTGTAAAAAGAATATTTATATTGACCGCACACATTGTAAAAAGAATATTCATATTGACCGCACACTTTGAAAAATGTGTAGTGTTGACCATATACATTGAAAATCTTAGCAGAGCTTTAACAAAAATTATCTTGAAAACGTATAATGATTATCATATCTACCATTAAATACCTTGAAAACTTATAATAATTACCAAATATACCATTATATATCTTGAAAACTTATAATAGTTACCATATCTACCAATAAATATCTTGAAAATTTATAATAATTATCATATCTACCATTAAATATCTTTAAACCTTATAATAATTACCAAATCTACCATTAAATATCTTGAAAACTTATTACAGTTACCATATCTACCATTAAATGTCTTGAGAACTTATAATAATTACCAAATATACCATTAATTATCTTGAAAACTTATAATAATTATCATATCTACCGTTAAATATCTTGAAAACTTATAATAATTATCATATCTAACATTATATATCTTTAAATTATAATAATTATTATATCTACCATTAACTATCTTGAAAACTTATAATAATTACCAAATTTACCATTAACTATCTTGAAAACCTAAAACAATTACCATATCTACCATTAACTATTTTGAAAACTTATAATAATTACCATATCTACCATTAGCTATCTTGAAAACTTAAAATAATTACCATATATATCATTAACTATTTTGAAAACTTAAAATAATTACCATATATATCATTAACTATCTTGAAAACGTATAATAATTACCATATCTACCATTACCTATCTTGAAAACTTATAATAATTATCGTCTTTACAAATAATTATCCTGGAAGTCATAATAATCTATTTTATATTTAGCTTATATGTATTTTTTAACAAAAAAAAATTGTTATTATTATCAATTCGATAGTTTAAACAAAATTATTATGCAGATTAAAATTGTTCTAAATATTTATATTTTTACATTTTTGTGTAACTTTTATTTGTTTAGCTATTTATTTGCTTACCTAATTATCTATGTATCTTATTATTTATTTATATAACTCTATCTCTATTCTTATTTGTTTATTTACATATTTACATATCTAATTAGCTATTTGTCTGTTTATATTTTTGTCTATTCATCCATTTATCTTTCTTACTTGTTTATTTACATATCTTATTAACTATTTGTCTGTTTATTTTTTTATACCTTTATATATTTATATACGAAACCAATTTTGGAATAGATGTTCCTACAAAACTATGTCCTTTATGCTACAAACTTTCAAAAGATTATTTTATCGGTATTGTTAATGTAAATTGAGTGGATTTACTTAATCTTTAAACATTACAGTACAATTATTTCCACTTGATCATTTTCTTATCTTTATAACGTCATATAAAAGATTATTTTTATAGTATTATTTTAATTTGATTATTCTAATTTTATTATTATAGTATCATCATTATAACATTATTCCTCTAATTTTATTATTGTATTTGTAATACTATGTTATTATTATTATTATTATTATTATTATTATTATTATTGATATTATTATTATTATTATTATTATTATTATTATTAGTATTATTATTAGTATAATACAATTATTATTTAAATAATTTCTGTCAACAATGTTTCAAAAACAAAAATACTTGTAGCAGCGAAGAAAAAAAGATCTCAACCTATTTTTTTCTCGCTATATTTAACCAACTACCGAAACCAACTCTAAAATAGACTAAGACATATCCTGAAAAATTGGCTTCAACCTACACACGTCACAGGAACATTTTCTACAAATTGGGTGCAGATTCTAAACATCAATTTGTGCGTATTATAAGCACAAGGATATTGATGAATTAGAAAGTAGACTTTTAAATGAAATAATTTATATTTTAACCTGTTACCAATGACATTTATATTTTACTATTTGAAACTACAAAAGTTACATTATTTAAAACAAACATTTTTATAGGGCATTCAATTCAATTATAAATATATTTAACATAAATTGTTTTTAAATGTTTTTACATTTGTTACAAATCTATTTTCTTCAAGTTCTTATTATTATTTCTGTTTTACATGCTATACATTTATTTGATTATACAATTTTACAGTTCTATACTTTTCATTTAAAATGTTATTTTTATATTTTAATTTGTTTTCACACAGTACCGTATTGTTAAAACTATTTTTGGATTTGCCATAGTGGAATTTTCAATTCCTTATTAGCTTCTTTGTATAAATATGTATGAAGAACAAATAAAGTCTAAAAGTCTATACTATTAAGCTAAGTTTGAAAAATACGTGAGCTCTGATTTTTGTTGGGGTTATTGTTGGGGCGGTAGATGATTTATCTACTCTACCAAAATTTTGCATTTTTTTTCAAAACAATACATAAAAAATCCGTTTTGAAGAAAGGTTTGCTTAAATGAAAATGAAGAACATAACATTCTACACTAGTATCACTGAAGATTTTTTATTAAATCTATATTTACTTATTAAAACATACATTTTATAAAAAACTTGAAATTCATAGTTAACCGAGATTTCATTTGAAGGCTTAGATAAAAGTTTGTTTACAACAAATGAAAGAACATAAGGTTCCACGGTAGAATGCATGAAGGACTTTTTTGCCTAAAATTTAATTTTTTTTAAATAATAGACATTTTAGGAGTTTTTGATTTTATCATCAAATTCAAGATAACCAAAAAATTTTTTTAAAGGTTAATATAATTATAGCATTATTATTAGAATAGTATTACTATTATTGTTATTATTAAAGACTACTATTAAATAATTGAAACAGACTCAACATTAGCATAGTCTATACCGATGATGCAGGAGAGAAGAAATAAACGAATTTAAAAATAAATATCATTGCCCAAACGACATTCTAGAACTGCATTAGCAGGATTGCACCATCAGCAATATTAGTTGTGAATTATATAGATAGCCTCAAATCAATGATTTAACATTCTAACGCATCTTGTAATCAACCATTAATTTGTGTTGTTATTGCTTGTACATTTATTTATATGTTTACTTACTATTAATTCAGTATTTATTTTTATTGTTGTTATATGTTTAGAGTTATTTTATGTATTACGGTAGTATGTTTAGTCTTTATAACATTAAGGACCAGTTCTATTATTTTTTATATATAATTTTAAATCATAAGTTCAGTCTAAGAAACTAAATATTTGTATATATGTATCATGTTTATTTATAAACAACAAAATTAAGTGCATGTATTTTTGGAATTTAGTGTTACACGGTATCTTGGATTGAAGTCTAGAATTTCATTTGTATAAGGATATTCAGTCGGCATATGGCGCTGTCCCTAAGATGAGGTATGCTTTACATGCATGAGTTAAGATTAAACCACTATTTATGTCTATAATTTCATAGCTTAGCTTTCTTGGTAAAATATAAACTGTATTTAAAAATAGTTATTAAAGATAACATTTAAAGAGATTCGATTTTAGAAACGATTAATACTGAAAGTGTTGCCAATTTTTGTATTGTAAATTTAAGGGAAAATAATTCAGAAAAATTAAACTGTAGAAAAAAGGACCAATTTTTCAATCTAATTTGCAAATTAATTCTCTTACATTTAAAAAAGTCAGTTTTAATTAAAAATCTTGACTATTTTTTCCTCGTTTCTACATTTATTAATAAAAATTTGTTTTGTAAAATGTTAAGCTCTGAAGATTTTTTTTATAAATTATACATGTTTTATTATCTGTATTTGTAACCAAAAGTCGTGTTCTCTATCCAAATTTTTTTTATTTAAATCAACTTTTCGTAAAATATTGTGTCATTTGAACCACACAGGCAAAATTGATTTAAATAAAAAAAGTTGGGTCGAGAACATAAGTAAAGTAAATAAAAAAACATTGGAAAAATTATGTTATCAAAATTTGTGTTGAGTGAAAATGTTTTTCTTTGCATGTTCTAGCAAGCATTAACAATAACCAGAATGTTGCAAATCAATCTGGCAAGTGGCAACCTTTAATCTTGTTTTTGTATTTTAAAACATCCATTATTTTAAAACATCCAATTATCTTAAAACATCCATTATTTTAAAACATCCATTATTTTAAGACATCCATTATTTTAAAACATCCATTATTTTAAAACATCCATTATTTTAAAACATCCATTATTTTAAAACATCCATTATTTTAAAACATCCATT
>JARUHE010098041.1:0-13519 GCA_031471125.1 Archaeomysis grebnitzkii
TAGCTTTTGTTGTTTGAACATTTACAAACATTTATCTTTAATCTGATTTTTATATTGTTATGACCTAATTAGTTCTTAATTACATGTTTTGAGTAATTCAATTAAATTCCTGAAATCAATATATGGTTAATGTCGATTTTACAATAATTAACAGAGCCGCATAACAATGTACAATTTTTTAACATAAATAAAAATTATTGATTTCAGAGTTTATATAAAATAAGAAATAAAAATAAATAATGGCATTTATTGAACTGATTATAATTATTTGAAGTAAATAAAGTTCAGATAGATAGAAATAACCATGCTAAGCTATTTATTTTCACACATTATTTTGGTTAGATATTTTTTAACTTTTAAAGTTAACATTTTATTTATCATTGTAACTTCGACTTTTCATTTGTGAACGGGATTAAGCATTGTCTGGTCTGGTCAGTACCTCGATGGGTGGTTGCCTAGCAACGCTATTTCAAGCAGGCAATGTGCTTTGCATCCATAACCAATACAAAAAATGTTTCGTTCAAATAAATTTGTGGAAACCCTTTCATCGCGGGCGTGGTTGAGGTGGATCAGAAACCCTTCAACGCCAAAGGGTTGAAAATTCAGAGGTTTTCTGATCTTTGTTTACCTCTGAAATATTTGTAAAAGGTTTTTCGATAAATGTATTTGTTTATACAAACTAAGAACAAAAAACTAAGAAACAAAAGTTGGTTATAAATTTAGTTTTTTAAATAAGTAAATAATTTTAAAATTACGAATTCTACAAAATGAAGTCATCATTAATGGGAATAATGATGAAAAAGTAGAAAAAATATAATTGCGTTGACATGAAATAGTTTGTTAAAGCCTTAGAAGTGAGAACTGCCGCCATTTTTCATAGTTTATAAATATTATTTATTTAAATTATAAATAATTGGATAAAATCTAACGTTTATTTAAATGTTAAGTTTTATATTTTGTATTTTTTAGGGTAAACAAAAAATTAATTTGATTTTTCAATTATTTTAAAATTGTCATTTAAAATTATTTCAGATTTTGTTTTATTTTATTGTTTATAATATTGTTTACATATGCTATAATATTCAAAAATATATATTAATATATTTAACCCAACAATAAAGCCTATATGAAATGAAACTTTTAAAGGATAGATGATATCTAAGCATTCAAGGCATTGTCTAACGCCGACGACGACGAGGACGACGACATTGGAATTGCTACGCCTATGTAGAACTTCGCTATGAACCTTATTTACAGATTTCAAGAAAAGATTAAACACACATCTCTTTCATCAACATTTTCATTAGACAACGTTTTCTTTACTCTTGTTTTAACTTTTTCTTAGTTTTAGATGTGTTTGTTTTGTTTTGTTTTTCTTTCTGTAATCTTTAGTGTAAAGCGTGGTCGAAAGAAACCTTGGTGTATTAACCTGAATTTTTAGCAACGCTATAAAAAAATTATATTTAATATTATTACTAATCTTGTGACGCAACGGCAGATTTCGACCAGTGTTGCATTTTTGGTTCTGTATAACAGATTCATCACATAATCTGATGATGTTGATTAACCGTTGTGGTCTTGATTAACCGTTGGTGGTGTTGCTTAAACATTGGTGGTGGTGGTTGATTGTTAGTTGGTACCGGACTTGCATGTAATGAATCAACAACTAATTAACGTCCAAATCATGAACCAGTATTTAAAGTTTGAAAATTGTATAAATCACAGATGTGATAAAAAAAATGTAAAATCGAATCATTAAAGTTGAAAAAATGTTTGTAATAAAAACTAATAATCTTAAACTGCAACTGCTGAGTAAAGTTCTTTGTGAAAATATTTGGCGCTACAAAACGGTTCTTTGTTTGATGCTCACTTGTTTAAGTTCTTTGTTGCGAGATTCATTTCTGTATTAACCTTATTTCTACAGATGGATGAAGGAAAAGATTTGTTTATTTTCAATTCAAAATTATTGAAGACATTTTTAGTTCATGAAAAAATGTTTATGCATGAATAAGTTAAAACGAGAACCGAATGACTCATGAAATTTGTCGAGTATTAATAAATATTTTCAATAATTTTTGTAGTAATTTTATATTTATAAAAGATTTAAAGGGTTGAATAATTAAAATAAAGAAATATTTTTTTTGTAAATAATAAGAAGCAAAATGCAAATTAACATAACTTTTGATAATTGTAGTTGCGAAGTTTTTTTGATATAAAAACTAAATTCTTACGATATAAGTTTATGGTGAAATATGATTATTGAGAACTTCGAAAAACATAAAATTTCATCTCGATCAACATAATTTACAAGCTTGTATAATTGGTCAAGCATAACAATCATTTGTAAGCTATTATCAATAAATCGAAACTTTTTTATGAAGTTTTATATAATTAATATGAATAAAATAAACTTATATCTAGTTAGAAAAGACATGAGTGAGGAGCGGAACAAACATGACTGATACTTTTGGAATGAAGGTGGGCTGTTACACCAGGCAGGGTTCTGCTCTTGACCTTTCAGTTTTCAACATTGCTTTTGGTGTGTTGACGAACAATATAAGAGTTGGAAAATCATGAATGCCGATGATGTGGGTTGGGTGAGTGAGACTAAAAAAAGAGTTGAGCACAGATTGGAGGAGTGGAGATTGGCTCTGAAGAGAAGAGGAAAACAAACAATTAGATCAAACACCGAATGTATGAAATGGATGAAGCAGCAGCAAGATGGACGTGATACCATCCCCATGAATGGAGATTGTGTAGTTGGGTGAGACTCAATTGATCATGTAGCTTGAAGAGCGAGCTATGGTCACCCAAGAGCTTCAGTTGAATATATTTCTTCACATATTTGCCAATAAACTTCTAAATAAAACTTACACGAACATTTTGAATAATTTTTGTACGTTCAACATAATTGTAATGTTGTTTGTCTTTTTTTTAAACCAAACCATTCACATTTGTAGGTTCTCTTTTAAATAAACAAAATCTCACCATTTTCGCTCTACCAATACAGTAAAACTTGAATATTTCATCGAAAGGTTTATTTTTATACATAAAAACAAAAAACAAATGGGAATAATTTATTTTGAAGTCACGCCCAAATGTGGTTACCTGCTTGTCATGGCACAGCGGCTGGTATTGACCCACAATTCTATGAAGTGTGACATCAATTTGCCTCTTTTGTTGTGTCCTCACAAATCTAAATTTGAGATCCTGAAGGTGTGCAAGGTCATCACTGACATGTACTATCACATAAGAAGTAAGATCCTCTTTCAACTAAAGAATTAAGCAAATTCACAGATTCACATTGTTCTCTGGGCTATTGTAAAATATCGAAACATAAGAAACCGCAACAAATTTCATATTTAGGTTTGATTTAAAAAGCTGATTAAAATATTTAAAGCTCTGCAGTTGAAGTAACTTTTCAGCTTAACTTTCATATTTATTATATAGAAGCAATTTATGTTTTCATCTTAAGATACATAAATACCAATGTGAAAAGTATGTCCAAACCGTCGCCAACATTATTATATCAAGGTTCGATCGTCTCCGTCGTCGACCTACATGTTTTAAAAATAGTCTCCATCGATAAAGCATAAATTAATAATCGTCTCCGTCGCCGAACAACGTAATCTCCTCTGACGTCAAATGTTTGTAACTATGTATTTTAAATGTATGCCTTTGCTCTATAAGACGTTCAAAGGAATTTAAAACTTCAAAACTGTCGCTAAAATTGCCGGAGGTAAACCTACAAAATCATTGCCAAGATTCTCAGGGGTAAAAAAAGAACTGTGTATGTGTGTGTATGTGTATGTGTGTGTGTGTGTGTGTATGGTTGTGTGTGTGTATGTGTTTGTGTGTGTGTGTGTGTGGGTGTGCGTGCGTGCATCTTTTAAGCAAGTTTCGTAAACCTTATGGAGTAAATTTAATCTTATCCCTTTTTCAAAATGTTTTTGGATTTTCAATACTTACATTTTTTAAATGATGGTGGTGAAGAAATTAATTTTATATAGGCCTACTCCATACTTGTATTATTTGATCGTTCAGCATATTCAACGTAAACTCAATACATGTAATCAATAAAAAAAATTCAAGCGAATAAAATAAAAATAAAAATAAAATTTTAGCAAAAAACATGATAATACAATCTACATAATTAATTATTTAGTCACAGCTACTAATATGCCATTTTTTCTTCTCAAATTAATTCTAAATGTTTTAATCTTATAAACTTGATATTGTGTTTTTTAAAACTAAATTATTTTTTAATAATAATGTTTTTTTATTATATATAAAACATATTATTAAAGAACTCAATCATTATTTATATTTTCATGTTTCCATTATTATGTAATAAACAAATACGAAACACATAAAGTAGCAGTTGAAAAAGTATCAAAAAATACTGGGAAACAAAAACAAATTTTTTTAATGAAAGTGGTTTGTTCTTTTTAACCTAAAAAATCACATTGTCTTCCATGCATATTCAGGATAAAAAACAAATCTTTGCACAACTTTGTTTGTAAATTTTATATCAGTAATTTTATGTTGAATAAAAAATGAAACATAAAAATTTAAGCAAGCATCTTGTAAGAAAACAACAATCATCAGTGGGTTTTAGAAGTTGGGCTTTTAATCACAGATTAATGAAAGATATTTGTGACAATTTCATGTATGATAATTGTATTCAAACTTTCATTAAGAGTATAAAATATATCTTTATGTTTAACAAATAGTTGTAATATATAAATAACTTTATTTTCATAAAAGTTAATGCTTCAATATATTTACTTCTTATTAATAAACAAAATAATTTTTTGTCACATATGAATTAAGGACATCTGCTGTGTAAAATAAACGCTTCATCTAAATCAAATAAGAACAGTGAGCCAATATAAAAAATGAGAACTATATGATAAAAAGACAAAACATTTGGAACAAGATAAAAAGGGAGAAGCAAATATTATGAAAATGAGAAATACAAAGTATAGGAAAATGGAAAGCTTACGTGATAAATACATTCTCTCATCACAAATCTTAGACCTAGTGAAGAAGTAATGGCTTATGTAATTTTTAACGTGACATCCTGTTTGATGAACGGAATTAAGCAACGCTTGTTTTGGTTCTATATCGGTGAGTTATCACCTTCAAATACCGGAAGTTACAAACGTCGTCCATTTAAAAGCAACTTCCAGTACACTTTTGAGCAAAGTTTGAAAAAGTTAAAATTTGTTGTGGTCTCCAAATATTTTTTGTTTTATTTAGTTTAATAAAAAAAATATTTTATTATTTATTGAAAAAACATTTCAAACTATTTAAATATTTATTGTTGGTTTGTTGATAAGGCTTAATGATGAAAAAAGTGTTCTTTATACAAATAATTTACACAAAAGTAGTATTCACCTTTTCATACACTTTTTGTATGGAATGTTTGTGTTGAGTTATATAAACTTTGCTAGTCTTATTTTTACACAAATGAACAAATAATTTATTTTTCATTATCATTAAATATTCGATACTAAAATCATTTATAATTATCTATCCCAATTAACGATATCAATGTTTCAATCTATAATCATGTTCGATCTTAATCCAACATCATGGAAAAGTTTTTCCTAAAAAATAAAAACTTGAAATAGAATAAATAAATAAAATTGTTTGTTATTATAATAAATACATAATTTTACAGTTTTTCAATGAATAAAACATAGCTTTTATTTCCTTAATAGGATAGGATAAGCTTTGATATTATTCTGTTGGGTCCGCTCAACTTTCTTAGCGAAATATATTTATAAGTGTCTGCAAATTAAATTAGAATTTAATAGTTTATGATTTTTATTAGTTTATATATTTAATAAACTTTAAAATTTAATACATTCAGTTTTACATTTTTAGAGAATTTTAATATATTCTTTTTTGACCAATGCTTATTGTGGTTGGGATTAAATTTATATTTTTTGAGCCTTAAGTACCAACAACATTTTGTTTCACAAATTGTGATAAATAATAATAATAATAATGTTGTTCAGATAGCGCGCATTAACTCTAATAAAATAACTAAACCAGTCATGTAAAAAAGATTAAAAAATCTTAGGAACTCACGCAAACAAAGTTCAAAAATTTAGTTTAGTGTTAAAACTATGAATATATTTATTATCAAAATAATTTTAGTTTAAATATAACATATTAATTTTTTTAAATTTCAGGTTTCGTTCCTTAATAGTTGTGGAAAGCTATTTAACTCAAATGGATGAAAATGAAGCATTAAAATCTTAACTAAAATTACATTGCAAAATAATTTAACATTTCAATTTGATCAAAAAAAAGTGAAAAATAATAATAGTAGTTTAATTTTTTTATTTGTTCAAAAACAAAAAAAGTGAAAGATGGAGAGTGACATAAAACGGCCGAGTGCGAAGTGACGTCATGATTGAATATTTTCTAAAAACGCCAAAACACGACCGGACAAAATGTTCATAAAAGAATATCTGAAATTGTACAAACAATATGGCTGAAGAATCTCCCGCCAAAATCTGACATGGGGTCGGGAAGTGACGAGGATATTTCGAGGAGTGTTTGGGACAACTCCAGAGAAACTTTCTCCTCCATCGCGTCCTCTTTCTCGGGGTTGTCCTCTTCTATCGCCTCTTGCTTCCAGTGCAACAGGGCTCCCTCCTGCTTCAATAAGCAGGAGGCAGAGCCCGAAGGAGCTTGGTTCGATGTGGAACAGGTGAGGCGTGATCGAGCTTAACATTTATAATTTATAAACTTAATATTTATTTTTATTTGATTAAAACTATCTAACTTAATAAAGAATCCTAAATGTTATACAGTATAAAATGTACATTGTTCAGTGCTTTGTTACTTGATCATTTTTTATGCAAGAAATACATCAGACAAGAACACAGTTTGTGTAAGGTCCAGCAAAGTAAAACTATCGAAACGTATTCATTCCACATTCATATTCAAGTAAAATATTCTGGAATTTTTATTAAAATAGTTTCTACTCAACCAAAATTTAAGAGTTTTATCCACATAACTTTTCCCAAGTGCTTACAGTCCATTTTTTCAGTTCCAAGGAGAGCAGCCTTTCTGCTACGTAAACCCTGTGGCTCTGGAAGGAGTGATTCCAGCACCTGCTGTGGTCCAACCAAAGGCATTGGCAAAAAGTGTTTCTCCAAATGGACGTGTTCCGGAACTAAAGCCTCTCAAGTCGAAAATAAACGAAAAAAGTTTCAAAAAGTTCAATTTTAAAATAAACGATCACACAAAGTTGCATAAAAACAAACATTTCAAAACTCTTTCGTTCGCCACAAAGTTGGAGGAAGATCGACAGCATAAAGAAAGAGACAACCTAAGGGCTGAAGGAAGGACGTTGGAAAGTCCGTTCAAGATCTTCTCTCCGGCCAAGCAGCAGAAGAAGGAGAAACTCCCGCCAAAAACTAGTCACAATGCGGTCTCCCTCAGAAGGAAATCCTACGACTTCAGTGAAAGTTCCTCTGAATTTCCCGTCGAGTTCTCCAACGAAGGCTTTGAGGACATCGAGGAGAAGGTGTTCCAAGGAGAGATCTGGAGAGCCTCGGAGATCGAGGATGCCTTCGGGGTGTACAACATGGCCACCTTCTACTCGTATGGCGCAGTGCCCCAGGTGAGTTTCAGATTTGCTGCAAATGTCGAGTTAAATAAATGCCCAACTTATTTGAGTCAAAATTATATATTAAAAGTAAAATATTCTCAAAGTCCACCCTTTATTATGTTTATAATATCTTTTTTTTTAGGAAAATTTCACTTCATTATTAACCAAATTAACTTTTAGTGTCAGTGTTTGATGCAAGCCTTATGTAACCTCTAAGTAAGTTATCATGTCTCAATAATGTAGTTAAGCTTTGTAAAAGTCCATGCATGTACAGCATTCCGACAAAACAAAGAAACATTAGCGTTATCAAAAACATTTTTTACGACCAATAATAGAGAATATTAATCCCAGCTGCATTCCAACACTCGCCCAAAAACTTATAACAATGTAAAAATGAAATCTCCTGCACTGCCACGGATAATAAAAAATGCCGACACACATCACACAAAGATAAAAGTTGCAATAAATACTCACATTGCAATGAAAATGTAACTTTCTAACTGCTGTAGCCAGACACCGAGGTCAGTACTTGAATAAACCTCGTACGAATCCCACCTTTTTAGCGACATTCCTCAACTTCATTTATCCAAAATTTATTAGCGTTCACAAACACATTCACAGAAAAAAACCCATAGCGTTATTAAAACAGGCCGCACAGTTACTCAACAACAACCACCTTGAATATATTAAACCTAATCAGATTCTGATTCGAACAATCACATAACCAACTCCATTTACATTTTACAGAACATCTCATCCCCTCATGTCAACAGGCAAAACTGTTCAATTATTGCCTTCTTGGACAGACCTATTCCCAGTGGGTAACCAACGTCGTTTCAACC
The DNA here is from genome assembly GCA_031471125.1 of Archaeomysis grebnitzkii. NCBI lineage: Eukaryota > Metazoa > Arthropoda > Malacostraca > Mysida > Mysidae > Archaeomysis > Archaeomysis grebnitzkii. The sequence goes on from JARUHE010098041.1 coordinate 8,476, forward strand.
ATTGCTTATGAGTTGAACTGAGGTTTGTTAGCAACAAACCCAATATAAACGTTATTAAAACGTTGCATTTTTGCAAAACCTTTGTTATTGGAATTATTATTGAAGTCAACGTTGTATGGACATCTGATAACGTTATTTAAACGTTATAACAACTTTCCGTACAAATTTTACTCTAAACAACTTAAATACAACGTTGTTATGAACATTTATAAAACAAAGTTGTTTCAACTAACAATTAATTAACGTTCGTTGAGCTATTGTTACATGAATGACGTTAATAAAACGTTGAGTACAGGTTTGTTGTGCAAAAGTTATACAAATACCTTTCAGAAACGTTAAATAATGGTTAGTTGAAACAACGTTGTTTCAAAAATGTTCATAACAACATTGTATTGAAGTTGGTTAGAGTAAAATGTGTACCGAAAGTTGTTATAACGTTTGAATAACGTCATCAGATGTTCATACAACGTTGGCTTCAATAATAATTCAAATGATAAAGGTTTTGCAGAATACAACGTTTTATAACTGTTAGAAGATTTTGAATTAACGTTGTGCCAACATTAAAAATCTCATTGGGTGGATACACCTGATTAAAGTGGTCGGGTATTAGGGCTTCATTGGCTGAGGGAGACTAGTTTGTACTGAATTATTATAAATATATTTTTTATATTTTTAAAGCAAAACAGTTTTGAAACTATTAAAATTTTCTAATTTAATTTTCTATTTCAGTCGTTCAAGTATGGAACGGAGAAGTTCGAGTCAATTTTTCCACATAATTTCCAGAATAACAACACCTTGAAATCATCTTCACATGGGGACCAATCCACTTCTTCGCCGGTTTTGGAAACGTTTCACAAATCGGCAAAAACATCTCCTGAAAAACATTCTTTTACAGAAAGTGAGGACAGTATTTCAGAAGACGATTTTAAAGAATTTATTAAAATTTGTATTTTTATGAACAGCTCAAAAAGTGCAATAAAGTATTTTAGTGACTGTCATTCAAACTCTTTCAACTGTGATACAACTTTTTTTTTCTCTGGTACAAACTTTAACAAAAATCTGATTTTTGATCTAGTCAAGGAAGTGATGAATGACTGTATCGATGATTATTCAAACACGCTTCTCTTAAGTGATAATTACCCGGTCGTGTTAGTACAAAAGAAGGTTTTCGCTGTCGTCAACTTCAAAACCAAGTTTCAGACGGCACCTTCGTTCCTGTCGACCGACATCAAAATGGTGAGGGAAAGATTCCTTCTTCAGAATCCTGTTTCTGCCGAAGATGTTACGGTCGACGACCTCATTGCGACTGCGGTGTCGGAGGACACAAGAAAAGAAGGAAGAGAATGGCGCGATTTTGAGAAGGAGGAGAACGAACTGAAAAGTTCGGTCGCCGATCAGATCTGGAGTGACCTTCTCTGCAACACTTCTTTTGTCGTCAAAATGGCGTTCGAAAATAAATTCACCAAATCTTAGTTTTAGGTTTTGAAATTCATAAATTAGTTTTTATTTTATTTTGTAAATTATAAAAATATTAACAGAAATGTTTTTGAGAAAATTTTCAAGTAATTGTTTTAACAATAAAGGAACTTAAAACTATTCTTAATATATGGCCTAAAAATTGTTTACTTTGTAAATTTTTTATATTTAGTTTTTTAAATATTTTACAATTTAACAAAGAAATACATAAAATTTAAATATTTTGCTTCACTAAAACTTTCATTTTCTAATAAAAACAAAACCTTGAATTTTAAACTTATTATTGTTGTACTTAAACGAACTTTAATTTATTAACCATAATTATGTATTTTAAGTTTAAATATTTATAAAGAAATAAAAGTATATTTTAAACAGAAAATTATTTATATGAAATGATCATAGTTCTATAATTACATACATATCTAGTCTAAAAAAAATATTGTAAGTATATTTTTCATAGTTTCCTTTTTAAATGTAAAATATAAGTTTTCTTATATTTGTTTTCAGTTTTAACAAAAACTTTTATAATCTAAAACAAATTAAAATAAAGTTTAACTTAGCTATGCACATTCTGAAAGACCAACTTCTAAAAATCATTCACCATTTTTATTTGGTGGGTCATTTTAAGAATGAAACTGTTTTTACTATTTTTGCAAAACAACTTTTATTTTTACAACAAAATGTTTTGTACCTTCAATTTCTTGAATAATTGTCTTTTCATTTGGGTTGTTAAGCACTCTTGTCGAGATTTAGGCCAATGCAATGTGTTAATAAACATTATTTTAAACTGTCATTTGCTGTATATATTAACTCTCTAATATATTAATTTAACTTATAGAAACAAAGACAATTTTCATGTATTCATATGTTTAATGTTCTTTTTGAAAATAGTGATCTACAAAGTTCAAACAATCATGATTGAAAAAAAACAAGTTAGAACATTTTTCTTAAATTTAAAAAATGAAAACTCGAAAATTTAGAAGAAAAACAAATCAAAGAAGTTTGTTAATCTAAAACTTTAATTTTAGAGAAAGTTGAACTCTAATTTTTTAAGATAATTTAATTCGAGTTTCATAAGTTCTTACAAGTTTGTATCCTTGGTTATGTCTTCTAATCCTTCCAAAATTTCAATCATGTACTCTATTGTACATGTTATTCTTCCAGAGTTTCCATCATGTACTTTACTGTATATATCATCCTTCCAGAATTTCAATCATGTGCTCTACTGTACATGTTATCCTTCCAGAATTTCTATCATATACTCTACTGTATATATCATCCTTCTAAAATTTCCATCATGTACTCTACTGTACATATTATCCTTCCAGAATTTCCATCATGTACTTTACTGTACATGTTATCTTTCCAGAATTTATATCATGTACTTTACTGTATATATAATCCTTCCAGAGTTTCTATCATGTACTTTACTGTACATATTATCTTTCCAGAGTTTCCATCATGTACTCTACTGTACATATTATCCTTCCAGAGTTTCCATCATGTACTCTACTGTACATATTATCCTTCCAGAGTTTCCATTATGTATTCTCATGTACATATTATTCTTTCAGAATTTCCATCATGTCCTCTATTGAACATATCATCCTTCCAGAATTTCCTCATATACTCTACTGTAGATATCATCCTTTCAGGATTTCCATCATGTACTCTACTGTACATTTCATTCTTCCAGAATTTCCATCATGTATTCTACTGTACATATCATCCTTCCAGAATTTCCATAAGGTGCACTACTGTACATATAATTTTTCAAAAATTTTCATGATGTACTCTACTGTACATATTATTTTTCCAGAACTTCCATCATGTATTTTACTGTACAGAGTATCCATAATGTACTATATTGTATATACAGTATCATATTTACAGAGTTTCCATCATGTACTCTACTATACATGTTATCCTTCCAGAATTTATATCATGTACTCTATTGTACATACCATCCTTTCAGAATTTCCATCATGTACTCTACTGTGTACATACCATCCCTCCAGAGTTTCCATCATGTGCTCTGCTGTACATATTATTCTTCCAGACTTTTCATCATGTACTCTACCGTACATGTCACCCTTCCAGAATTTCTATCATATACTCTACTGTACATGTCACCCTTCCAGAATTTCTATCATATCCTCTACTGTACATATCATCCTTCCAGAGTTTCCATCATGTACTCTACTGTACATATCATCCTTGCAGAATTTCCATCATATACTCTACCGTACATGTCACCCTTCCAGAATTTCTATCATATACTCTACTGTACATGTTACTCTTCTAGAATTTCTATCATATCCTCTACTGTACATATCATCCTTCCATAATTTCCATCGTGTACTCTACTGTACATATCATCTTTCAAAGTTTCCATCATGTACTCTACTGTACATATCATCCTTCCAGAATTTCCATCGTGTACTGTACCGTACATATCATCCTTCCAGAATTTCCATCATATACTCTAATGTACATATTATGCTTCCATCATGTACTCTTTTGTACACATGGAATCATCTAGTAAACAGTTTTACTAGAAAACAAAAATAGTTTAAACGTTTTATGTGCATAGACAAGAAAACTGTTCACGAAAGGTATATTCATAAAAACAAATTGCTAAGAAAAAAGTTCGTTGGGCCAACAGAAGATCTCACATTTTTAAAATACTTTAAAAGTTACTAACACAAAAAAAACTTTAAAATATAAATTTCAACATTTTTTGAAGTGAATTTTGTACATTAAACTATATATACACATTAGTTTTCTTCAACCTTCATCGGGATGTTACTTGAATTTGTTGTAATTTAAAGTATTTTATTATTTTGATTATAATATAAAATAAACATTCTAACATCCAATGTAAAGTATTGGAGAAAAAACTATTCGAAAACTATGCTAGTAAAAAACGATAAAAAATAGTTATGAACAAGAAATTTGAAATTTGTTATTGAAATGATTTTTTATTATTAATCTATGCAAAAAACAATAAAAACGAATGTTCAGATTTGAGAGAAGATGAAATAAACATGTAAATAATAACAGAAGAAAAATGAATCAAAAATTTTAACCCACATGGGAAAAAGTACTCAAGCAGTGAAAAATGTTTGTAAATTTTTACAAAGTTGGAAATTAAGATAATAGCTTAGTTGATTTTTTAAATAATTATAATGCAGGGAAAAAACTCAAAAAATACAGAAAATTTGTGTCCATTTAAGGTGTTAACATCACTCCTGCGTGATAACTTAATTTCATCATAAGGCATGTTTCCGATTCTATCAGTTTCAAAATGCAAACGTCACTTTACGTCACTCTTTTTGAAACAGTTTAGAGAGCTCGGAAACACGAAACCCATAAATATTTGAAATAAAAGTCCGCTATTTGTGTAAATAAACTCCAATGAAAGTTAACCTTCAATTTTCCTTAAAAAATCAGTCTAAAGATTAATTTATGAAAGTATTAAGTGGATTTACTAATCCTATTAAAATAAAACAAAATATTTAAAAGTTTATAGTCAAATTATAAAGAAGCTAATGGCAACTGAAAAGTC
>JARUHE010098152.1:0-10319 GCA_031471125.1 Archaeomysis grebnitzkii
TAACCAGACCCAACGTTGCTTAACTTCGCTGATCATACGGGAAGCGGTGTTTCAACGTGGCCAAGGCCGTTGACATACAAGTTATGTAAATAATTGTATTTCTTGTCGATATACACCTACTTTAAGGTTATCTAATAAGCATTGAATTAATTTTGCCAATTACAGGACAAAAACTGAACCAATTTAAAAACGGACCAGTAAATATAGGCTACCTGTATACTCCAGACAGGATATTATTTTGATGAGATGTACTGCACATCAGGAAACAAAAATTAATTTTATTTGTATGTGTCCCGAATGTAGGTAAACATAATTTACGAATGTTTTATGAAAATAAGGATTGTGTCGTCTAAATGTAATTTCAAAGGAATATATGTCAACCATTTCACTTCATTGTGGAACTTTAAGATATATGCACAGCCGGGGCCATTGGGTCTTCATATTATATACACTGAAAACATTTGACTAACTTTTTATGTCTAAGCTAGTGAAACCGACATCATCAAATTGACTATCCTTTGTCAGCAGTGCACTGTTAGTCAATTTTGTGATGCCAATTTTGAGTATTTTATACATATAAATCTAGGCAAGTTTCCTGACTCACTCTAGGTACTAACCCCAAGAAATAAGAGTCTCAGTCAACTAAAAGTTGATGAATAACTGATACATTTATTTCTCAAATAAGATTAATCAATTTGTTGGTGATACTACAACGTTATTTTGAGCTATGTTTTGAACAGTTTTTAAACATTAAAAATGGATTGACAAAAACACAAGTGAGGTATGCTCTATTTATTTGAATGTTGGTTACCTCATATGTGCTAACCACCAATAAGTAATTTATTAACCACCAGTCAGTCGGGTTGTATTGTTGGTTCATGTATAACTGTATGTGCTTCACCGCTAAATTGTTTAGTTTGTTGAATCTTGTTAAAATATAATTATATACATAAAAAAACAAAAATTTTGTTTAACACTTTAACCGTTTGTTGTAACACCGGTGATACATTAGTCTAATGGCTTACTTCATCTTGTGCTACACCAGTGGTAAGCATCAAGTTAGTTAGGTTTTTATTTTTTATACAGGTAACTAGTTACATGTATAAAATAATTAAAAACACAACTAACTTGATGTTTTTCACTGGTGTAGAATAAAATGGAGTAAGCCATTAGACGAATGTATCACCGGTGTTACAACAAACGGTTAAAGCGTTAATAAGTTTATTATATAATTTGAAATTCAAATACGTTATTTAATTCTCAACCATTTGTTTTTGTATTAGTTCCACTATGGAATAGTTTGTTTATTTATTTGTTTATATTTTATATTATTTCAAATTAAATAATAATTAAACTCTGTCTATTAGTATTGTTTATTTCAACTTTATTTATGGTTTTAATTTAATTATTTAATCAGATTTAATTAGTTTTATAAAGTAAATGTTTCTTCCATTAGATATGCTTAAAATTAATATTAATAATAGTTATGTATTGGTGGAATATTTTTCAAGAAAACCTAATTAATAATTTGAAAGCAAAACTTGTATTTCATTTAAGCCATAAGGTGTAAGTCCTCAGCGCTAATTAATAAAATGTCTTTAAACAGTGCATCATAAAACAAATTACAAATTATACATTACACATTATACATTATACAGTATACATCATACATTAATTGAATACTATACATCATACATTGAACATTGCATATTATACATTATACATTATACATTGTACGTTACATATTATGCATTATACATTATACAGTATGCATTATACATTATACATTATACATTATACATTATACATTATACATTATACATAATACATTATGCATTATACATTGAATACTATACATCATACATTAAACATGGCATATTATACATTATACATTGTATGTTACACATTATACATTATACATTATACATTATACACTATATAGTATACGTTATACATTATGTACTATACATTATTTAAGGTTCCTGAAAGGCTTGTTTATATCTATTCCGCAACAAACCTGTACTGAACGTTTCAATAACGCCTTTTATGTAACCATAGTTCAACAAACGTTAAATGACGGTTAGTTGTAACAACGTTGTCTTAAAAATGTTCCTTTACCGTTGTATTGAAGTTGGTTAGATTACAATTGTAGGGAAAGTTGTTATAACGTTTAATAACGTTGGGTTCAATTATAATAATTCAAATAACAAAGGTTTTGCAAAATTCAGCGTTTTAATAACGTTTATACAATGGTACAAGCGACGTTGGTTGCCCACTGGAATACATTAGATTTCAAACATTCTACATTCTACATCATATTTTGAATATTATATAATGTACATTATGTTTCATGTATTATACATTATGTATTGTATTGTATATTATACGGTATCCAACGGGCATTTTAATGGTGTCACAACGTTAATACAACGTTGTTTTACAATCTCTTAACGTTCATACAACGTTGTATTTGAATTATTATTGAAACCAATGTTGTATGAACATCTTATAACGTTGTTTAAACGTTATAAAAACTTTCCGTACACATTTTGCTCTATCCAACTTCAATACAACGTTATATGAACATTTTTTAAAACAGCGTTATTTCAACCACCCATTAATTAACGTTTCTGATATGTCTGTTTGTAATTATTCCAAAACAAATCTCAACTCAACGTTTCATTAACGCCGTTTATGTAACCATAGATGAACAGTTGAAACAACGTTGTTTTAAAAAACGTTCATTCAACGTTGTAATTGAGTTCTTTAGAGTAAAAAGTTGTTATAACGTTTAAACATCGTTATCAGATGTTCATACAACGTTGGCTTCAATAATAATTCTAATGACAAAGGTTTTGCAAAATGCAACGTTTTAATTACGTTGATAATAGGTTTGTTGCTTAACAAACCTCAGTTCAAATCTGAAATAATGGTTGAAACGACGTTGGTTGCCCATTGGGTATGCACTATACACTTTATGTTATACATTATACATTATACATTAAACATTATACATTATACATTATACATTATACATTATACATTATACATTATACATTATACTTTATACATTATACAGTATACAGTATATACATTACACAATATACGTTATACATACACCTTATACACTATATAAAGAAGTATATGTTGCACATTAAACATTATGTACTATACATTTTACATTATACAGTTTACATTATACATCAGACATTATACATTATATATTATATGTTATACATTATAGATCATACATTGCATTTTATATATTATATGTTATACATTATATATAATACATTATACATTGTACATAGTATTTTATAAATTATATGTTCTACATTATTTATGATATATTACATATTATATGTTATACATTATATGCAATACATTATACATTATACATTGTATTTTATATATTATATAAAATTGTTAGATTTAATTTTACTTCATACTTGAATGAGTTCAATTGTATACACAAACTAATTGAAATATAAGTCAACACCATTGTACAGATTAAATTCGTTGTTTATTGACGATATTATACAGTTTTAGCACTTTAATAGTTTCTTGTAACACCAGTGATACAAAAGGACAGTAGCTTATTCCATCTTATGTAACACCAGTGATACAAATCAAATTAGTTGAACTTACTAATAAAACTATATAGTCAAATATTTTCTTGTATGAATTTATTAAAACCATAATAAATCAAATTGATTTGCATCACTGGTGTTACATAAGATGGAATAAGCCATTGGCCTTGTGTATCATCGGTGTTACAAGACACAGTTAAATTGTTAAAGATGTAGAATACAAAGCTGTTTTACTGAACAATTCAGCTAAATATTATTATTATTATAGTTATGGGAGAGAATATCAAAACATTGTCACCTTTGTTATTAACCCCTCAACCATTTCTTGTAACACCGGTGATACATTGCCCTAATGGCTTACCCCATCTTATGTTGCACCGGTGATACAAATTAAGTTAATTATGTTTTTAATTTCGTTATACAGGTAACTAGTTACCTGTATGATTTGTATCACTGGTGCAACATAAGATAGGGTAAGCCATCAAGGTAATGTATCACCGGTGTTATAAGCAATGGTTAAAGTGTTAAATAGTTAGATAGGATTAACACATTGATACCTGACAAGTAGTTGACTGAATGAGGAAAATACAACGAAGCTGTTTTCGAAAACAAACTTTTTTTAAATCAATATGTTTACCCTTCAGCACGAATGAGTCAGTAAATGCACCAAACATTTCAAACACAGAATGTGATACGAAAAATATTTTTAAATATTTTAAAAGAATAAAAAATCAGTGTTACAAAAATAGAAATTTGTCATAATTTTAGTGAGGAAAACATCCATCAGTATCGTCATCTCAGTTTGGATCCAATGACATATTCGACTTCGTTCAGAGTTCAATTCTTTGGTTATGTTTCGAGTATCTTGAATATATAAAATCGTGCTCTTGACCTAATTTTTACCGATTGGGATCAGTCTTTCTTGATGTGGGATCAACTTTTCTTGATCGTCATTTCGGTTCGATCAATGTTAAAGCAGTTGATCCGGGATGAAGAAAGGCTGATCAGGGTCATAAAAAGTTGGGCCAAGATCACACCTTGAGACTCATTTCTGACACATGTCTACAAATATTTATAAATAACAGCCTAAATGAAAATCATTATCTGTAATTTATGTTTTTAAAATAATAAAAACATTAAATTTTTTCAAAATGTTTGAATAAAAGTAATCTAAATTCAAAATGGCAACGCATTGTGATTGAAATGAAGGTTTTAACCGAAATCGGGATCAATTGTAAGTGTATAGAGCCGTTTTAGACTCGGCGTGTCACGATGTTTGTTTAATAGCCAAGAACAGGTGGTCTAAAATACACCTTATAGTAAGACAAAACAATTTTAACAATTATGACAGTTTATGACTTTGCGGGCATTAATGTGAAGGAAGTTTTCAACCAGTGCTTTCAGCCGTCCAGGGTTCGTTTTTCAAACCACATGAGGAATGGAGCCTTATTCTACTGCCACGTGGTTTGAAGATAAAACCCTGGACGGCTGAGGGCAATATTTGAAAATTTCCTTCACATTAATGCCTGCAAAATCATACGAAATAATTGGTAAAAAAAACGTAAAATAATTTTGTATGTTAATTTATTCTTATTGTTAGCATAAATTTGATAAACATAATAAAGTAGCCCTGGTAGCATCTATTCCTAGTTAATGGCTGATCCTTGGCTATTAGCCACGATTTAGTGGCTATTCTATGGCTCCTTTGGAAAATAGCCAAGAATTAGCCATTGAAATGCTACTAGGGTAATGGTATCATTAAACATTTTTGAGTGCGGGTGTGCTAGGTTAGTTGTACTCTACAACCCTCCCTAGTAGCATTCCAATGGCTAATTATTGGCTATTTTCCAAGGGAGCCATAGAATAGCCACTGAATCGTGGCTAATAGACAAGGGTCAGCCACTAACTAGGGATAGATGCTATTAGGGACTGTTATACTGAACCATCAACTATTCACTGCTCGTAGAGACGGATTCGTCTGATACGACAAGGGTTAATGTCAATGATAATTTGAACGTGTCTAAGTTGTCAGGACAATAAATATTCAGGTGTTACATGGTTAATACTTTAACTGTTTCTTGTAACACCAGTGATACATAAGTCTAATGGCTTACTCCATCTTATGTAACACCGGTGATACAAACTAAGTTAGTTTATGCTTAATTACTTTATACAGGTAACTATTATACTTATGTATCATCGGTGTTACAAGAAACGGTTAAAGTGTTAACATTCAAAAGAGGTTATATTCAATTATAATTTTAACATATTTCAGCCCTTATGATAATTTTAATTCATGCGTAAATAATTAATACCTTAACCGTTTATTATAGCACTGGTGATACATAATTCTAATGGTTCATTCTATCTTATGTAACACAAGTGATACAAATGTTTTTAATAAATTTATACAGGCAAATATTTGCTTGTATAAACTTATTAAAAACATAAAATAACTTGATTTGTATCACTGGTGTTACATAAGATGGAATAAACCATACAGTAATGCATCACCGGTGTTACAGGAAACGTATAAAGTATTAAATCAAAACGTAACTGAGACCACAACATCAATTAGTCATAGGCCATGAACTCCTGTGTCGTATTTTAGACGCGCTCTCTGAATTAAAAATGGGGGTCGTGGTTGTAGTGGTGGTTAGAGTAGTAGTAGTAGTAGTAGTAGTACTAGTAGTAATACTAATGGTGGTGGTGATTGTAGTAGTAGTATTAATATTGGTGGTGGTTGTAGTGGTAGTAATGGTAGTAGTAGTTATAGTAGTAATAGTAGTAGTAGTGGTGGTTGTAGTAGTAGAAGTAGTAGTATTAGTAATAGTAGTAGTAGTAACACTGGTGGTGAGTTTAGCAGTAGTAGTAGTAGCTGTATTAGTAGTACTATTGGTAGTAGTTATAGTAAAAGTATTAACAGTAAGGGTAATAGTACCACAAACAAAAGTAGAGCTAGTTGTAATAAATTAATTTGTTAGCAGTAGTAGTAGTTTTATTGGTAATACTTATATAATAATAAAGACAATAATTAATATTACTAATAATAGTGAACATAATAGCAGTAGTTATAACACCATTTATATTAGAAAAACTTACTAGTAGTAGTAGCACTAGTAGTAGTAGTAGTAGTAGTAGTAGTAGTAGTAGTAGTAGTAGTAGTAGTAATAGTTGTAATAGTTGTAGTAGTTATAGTTGTAGTAGTATAATTAGTATTCGTAGCCTACACTGTTAAAACTGTTTGTAATATAACTGTTAATGTAACTGTAACTTTACATGCATATATCTTGTATTTACTTTAACAATGAAAAATGTTGTAAAATATAAATAGATTCCATAGTAATATTACAACACATTTAATTATAATAATGTAAATTTACTGTACATTCAATTGTTTGTTAAATTTACAGTGGTTTGGTCGCGAGACCTCGGTAATTTTACAGTATAAATGTAATATTGCAACATTGTCTTTGTGATTTTAACAATTTCAGTTATTTCAAAATGGAAATAAGAAACATTGAATATAAAAATAGAAGCTAACTTCTGTAAAAAAAACCGCTTATTAATAACATAACAATTAAATTATAGTTAATTAAACAAAACAAAATAAAAAAATTAAATTGTTCAAGATATTTACTTTTACTTAAATTCGAGAACTTTCAAAGTTTGTTTAAACTTTTTCGTTGAAGTAAAGTAAAAGATATTTTTCACAATCTTTTGAAACTTACAAAAACACCTATTTTCACCAAGTTTTCTCTTGTAAGATTGATTTCAATGTTTAGTTAAGTAACAACATTGTGCTTAGTTATGTATATTATATAGTTATTTATAACTATGCATACGGATATTATAACATTATGTGTAGTTATGTATATTATATAGGTATTTATAACTATGTATACGTGTATTATAACATTATGTTTAGTTATGTATATTTTATAATTATTTATAACTATGCATACGTGTATTATAACATTATGTGTAGTTATGTATACTGTATAATTATTGATAACTATACATACGTTTATTATAACACTATGTGTAGTTATGTATATTGAACAAATGTATATAACTATGCATACGTTTATTATAGCATTATGTGTAGCTATGTATAATTATATGTAATTATACATACGTTTACTATAACATTAAGTGTAGTTATGTATATTGTATAATTATATATAATTATGCATAAACGTTTATTATAACATTATGTGTATTTATGTATGTTGTATAATTATATAGAATTATGCAGATATGTTTGCTATAACATTATGCAGATAAAATTTTAAGCTTGATTAGTTATTCTAGAAGCTTTTTTAAGTTATTCCATCCCATTTACATATCTATACATATATGTGCATGGAGTGTTATTTTTGGTAGTGTAGCGAACATAAAATCTACAAACACATATTAACACCTCTCCACACCACCACCCTAGCACCAAACACATTCAAACAGAAATGTACATTTCACGTACAAGCACTTAAACATGTACACAAAGGTACATACCACGTATAAGCACTTACACATGTACACAAAGGTACATACCACGCACAAACAATTAAACATGTACACAAAGGTACATACCACGTACAAACACTTACACATGTACACAAATGTGCATACTACGTACAACCACTTAGACATATACACAAAGGTACATACCACGTATAAGCACTTACACATGTACACAAAGGTACATACCATGTACAAACACTTACACATGTACACAAAGGTACATACCACGTACAACCACTTAAACATGTACAAAAATGTGCATACCACGTACAACCACTTAAACATGTACACAAAGGTACATACCACGTATAAACACTTACACGTGTACACAAAGGTACATACAACGTATAAGCACTTACACATGTACACAAAGGTACATACCACGTATAAACACTTACACATGTACATGAAGGTACATACCACGTATAAACACTTAATCATGTACACAAATGTGCATACCACGTACAACCACTTAAACATGTACACAAAGGTACATACCATGTACAAACACTTACACATGTACACAAAGGTACATACCATGTACAAACACTTACACATGTACACAAAGGTACATACCACGTATAAACACTTACACATGTACACGAAGGTACATACCACGTATAAACACTTACACATGTACACGAAGATACATGCCACGTACAAACACTTACATATTCACATACACGCATGTACGAATGCTAATTGGTAATGCGTTAACAGGTTTTATATGATTATAACAACGATTAAAATAAATATTCTTTTATCCACATACACTGTATGAAATGTTCAAATAAATTAGCCTAACATTTTGGTTTATTTTGACAGTTTAAATAATAAAACTGTTTAAATTTATCTTTTATTTTCAAATAAAAAGATGAAGCTTTGAATGTTATCTACTTTCACAGAAGATTACGTTTTACAATTTAAGATAAGTGAATTTAATTTTAAATATATTGTTTTATTTATGTTTAAAATATATCTTCTTCTTTTTTTAAATACATTATTTTTATGTTTAAAATATATCTACCAGTTTCATAAGAAATATTTGAACTAGTTACAGCATACAAAATTAGCAGCAAGTATAGTGAACACTGTGACCAGTGCACTGTTTTGAACTTCTCAAGTTCTTACAACTTTCAATTTTTTCCCTTGCTAATAAGATTTAAAAATAAAAAATAAAAAATAAAAATAAAAAAATCTAAAAATTTATGAAAAGTTCAAAAATTGAGTTTGTTTTGCATTTCCTCATATGTCTAAAAACTTAATTAAAATATATTTTGATCTTAATCAAATTTTCATCAAAAAAAGTTCAGTGAATGAAATTTTTTTTTCATAAGAAATGCTCAACATGAAAACAAATTTATATTTTATCAAAACAAAATTGTGTATTATAAAATAAATATATTTACTAATAAATGAATTAAACATTTGTACTTATATTTTATGTTTTTATACAGTATTTTATCAAAACAAAATTATGTATTATAAAATAAATATATTCACTAATAAATTAATTAAATATTTGTAATAAATAACTTGCAGTTGAAATATGTGAAAAACGTATTAAAAGTAAGCAAAAAATAGGGAGTTTATAATTGAAAAAAAAATTAATTATGGTCAAATTAATGAAACTGTCACAACAGTTTTCTTTTTGTATTTGCATCACAATTATAAACATTTATTTAATCTAATAAATCCATCTTAGAAGTTATGTTTTTAATTTATGTAGATCCATTCAGTTATAGGTTAAGAGAATACCTTTTAATTTATGACTTATCAATTTGTTTATAATAAATACCTGATAATCAAAATGATCAACTACTATAACCTAGAATATAACGACGAAAATAAAAAAAAAATCTACATTAATTACCACAAAATCAAAAATAAATTAAAAAATTGTTCAACTTTAAAATATTGTGTTTCAAAATTGGTTTTTATTCCTCTGACAATTCTGACAATCCGATGCGATATCATCGACGTTTTGAAGTTTTGCGAAATTTTGAAATACTTTTTCATAATTAATAATTTTTATGTCTATCATTTCCATTTATAAATTCAAATAAATTTACATATGTATAAATAGATTCAAATAAAATAAATAAATACATTTATGTCTATCATTTCTATTTATAAATTCAAATAAATTTACATATGTATAAATAGATTCAAATAAAATAAATAAATACATTTATGTCTATCATT